>CATIWR010036151.1:0-12798 GCA_949677035.1 Omphalea diandra
TATATATATATATATATCTATATATATACATGATACATGTTTTAGGCTCAACCGATATATATATATATATATATATATATAAGCAGAGCCATGGCTATTATACCATCGCCTAACATAATTATAGTACAAAATCTAAAACAACACAAATTTCAGCTAATGACTAGACCTACTATGTAGAACAGTATCAAAATTCATCACCATAACACTAACTTTTTGTGTGCCAACGCCTAAGCTCTAAAGATATATCTTCAACTGAAGATAACACAATCATTCAAAATGTGTTGTATGTTATTACCTACCACTCAATTAAATAAAACAAAAACAAACGCAGCAGCATTTTGTAAACCTGAATGCACTTCTTACCCATAGCCTTTTTAATCCCAAAACTGATAATCTTTTTGCTCAGAACCCCAACACAACTAAAATATAACCATCCATTAAAACTCTAAAATGCCATTGAACGAGAAATATAACTGTAATTAAACTCCCTTAACCAAACTAACCACATCGTGTCAAACAAAATTATGAGACACCCATCGACAAGAAAACCGTAAATTCTCAAAATTAACAATACCCACTAAAAATATATCCAAATTCCTCTAAAATAAAAAAATAATAATAAAAAAGAAATAGAAGAATTTTACTGAACCATAGTAAATTGCATAGCATCATAAAATGTCCACAATACTTCAAAAGTCACATGTATATCTCACATATTTTCATAAAAGGACACAACAACACACATATATCCCACACATTTTCATAAAAGGATAGATAAATAACATATTCCAACCCTAAACTTTTACAATCATTGGAGATTCTTCCAACATTCTATATTATAGCACTCCTAATTATATATCCCAGCCTTATAGGAAACTTTTAATCAATTACAAAAACAAAAAATCCTCTAACCCAATATAAAAATTGGACAAAGAACGCATTCCATATGTAATAAGAAAAAGAAAAAAAAAAAAAGAAAAAAGCAAATCAATCATAATAAACATTGACCTAAACAAGAGTTTCAAAATCAATCCCACAAAAGTTACATAGCAAAACCAAGGAAAACAGTTGAAAATGCCATAAAAGACTAGTAAATAGTAATTAGTATACATACCAATTATGAAATTCTAAACTATAAGTCCTAGATAAGTGGCTGCAAAGAGTGATATTAATATGGGGATTAGAATTCGATTATAGGAACATAATAATTAGAATGCTTAACAAGAACATTCTTGAAATATTGAAAAATCAAAATTTCTCATATTTCCTACATTTTCTCGGCAAACAAACAGAACAAAACAGAAAATTCAACTAGTTAATTGGGGAGTCAATTAGCAGTTTGAAGATGAATTCACATTCCAACTTCAAAAAATTCAGAAAACTTTCTTATATTTCCCCTATTTAAATGTGAGACTCAATTTAGGAGCCAACTAGTTGTTTAAAGATAAATTCACATTTTAATTTCAGGCATTTTTGTTTTCTCAAGAACCAAACAAAAAATTCAAGAAAGAAAGAAATCCAATAATTATTATAAGTTGAAACACTCCTACCCTGAGCAATACCATGGGAATCTCGAAGAATGACACCAACCTAAGATGGTAGCGGCGACAACGTAGTGAAAAAGCAGTGATGACTAGGGTTTGCACAATCTGGATGGGGATTTTCTCGATTTATATTTTGTTAGGGTTCACAAAACAGCTGTTAGGGAAGAAAAGGAATGAAGTGAAGAAAAGGGGAAAAAAAGAATGGCTAAGATTTGCACAATCTAGATGGGATTTTCTTGATCTAGATTTTGTTATGGTTCATAGACTAGCTAATGGGAAAGAAAAGGGGAAGCAAAAGTAATAATGTGAAGATAAAAGAAAAGGCACAAAAAAAATAAGACACACCAGTTCTTTTGTTTTTAAATTACTTAGCGATTGCTTAGATACTAACACGAAAGTAGCTAAGCTTAACGAAACAAATGTTAGTCGTTAAACTACTAAAATTTCTTAGCAACTATTTTACTACTACTACACATAGTAACTAACTTAACAACTAATTAAATATTAGTCGCTCAGCTACAACATAATTTATATGCACTTAGCTACTACCAAAATGTAGTCACTATTTAGTGACTACACACTGTGCAGTAGCTAATTATTAGCACTTAAAAGCTTAATGACTACTAGGTAGTAGCTAAGCTTAGCGACTAACATAATGTTAGTCGCTAAGCACTAAACAGGGAAAAAAATAATTGCGTGTTATTTTTCAATCTCCTTTCAACTATCACCCATGTTGTAGTCGCTATTTAGCGACTACATAGCTACTATAGTTAGTAGCTAACAATTGGCACCATAAATTTTGTGACTATGTAGTTGCTAAAGATAATTCTTTTTATTTCAGTCACTATGTAGTCGCTAAATAGCTACTAACACAGGTAGTAGCTAAATTTTAGTCACTATTTCTATATTTGCTTATAGTGTAAGCTATTTGCATCTGAGTTTTTATGGCTATGTAATATCCACTTATGCTTCCATACAGTGAAGATAGGTATCAGATCAATATTCAATATGCTTATTATGAAAATAATAAGGCATCTGCTAGAAAAGAAGTGACGATGTGTGAATACTATGCCTATCAAATTCAACAATGTCGCCTTGAAGGATGGATATTGATCTCTGGAGGTTGCTTATTTCAGTAGTATATTGTCAATGCTTATGCATGTATTGAAGAAGAATTATTAGATTATATTAAACGCAACCAGACTAATCTCAAATCTGCAATTTACTCTAAAATTCAAGAGGCTCATACCAAAAGTGTAACAAACATAAATGGTATAGGTAAGTTTATAATATTGCCATTAGTTCATATCGACAACCCCAATACAAGTTGGAACATTATCATGATTCCATGGAAATGTGCAAATTCTATGGACCACTTGATTTATTTATAACATTTACATGTAACCCGTGTTGGCAAGCCTAGTCTGATTAAATGGAAAAAACTAGAACACAGTCCTAACATAGTTAGTTGTGCTTTCAAGGTTAAAGTTGCTTCACTATTCAATGACTTAAAAAAAAACACTTTGGTCGCATTATAGCTCTTTTATATACTATTGAGTTTTAGAAGTGAGGCTTATTGCATATTCATTGTTTACTTTAGCTTCTTAAATATGATAAACTAGTAACTATGTCGACCACAAATTCTATCATTTCAACTGAACTTCCTTGCAAACATCATGAACTGGAAGCTTACTGGATTATGTCGAAGTTTATGATCCATAGCCTTTATGGCACCACTAATACTAAAGCATCGTGCATGAACTAAGGACGTTGTACAAAGATTTTCCCAAATCGTACTCAAATATAACCACACTAGACAAAAATGAGTTTTACCTATATAAATGATGAAATAATGATAACTTTGTTGAGCAAAATGATATTAACCTTGAAAACCAGTTCATTATGTTGTAAAACAAAGCCTTGCTAATCAAATATGAGGCATATAAAAATGTAAAATTTTCCTTCATCTCTTTGTGGATCAAATACTTATTTAAATATTTGAACAAGGGAGCAAATAGGATTCGGCATGTAATACAAGCAAATACTAAAGCGAAAAATATTAAAGATGGCGATAGAGAAATATTGATGAAATCCAAACATACCTTGATTGTTGATATATATCCCCATGCGAAGCAACCTAATGACTTTTTGAATTTTGATACACCAAAGGGAACCAACTGTAGAATAATTACTTGTCCATTTGCCCCTCAAGAATTGGATTCTAATAAGACCAAATCAAAGTTGAGGTTCTATAGTGCATAACCTAAATTGAAATAAAACTACATTAGTTGAGTGGATGGAACCAATAAATTAATAAGGATGCTCACAAGCTAATGTAATCGAAATTTCCAACTAAATGGGTGTGGAAAAATAAAGATAAAATCTAGAGTCAAAGGGGGAAAAAAAGGTATTGTATTGGGTGCATTATGTTTGTCCACCTACATGCATATCAATTATACTATCTACAAATGTTATTAAATATCAACAAAGGTCCATTAAGCTATTATGATATCAAAACAATTAATAACATCAAATATGAAACATATCGTGAAACGTCCAATGCATACAGTTTATTCGATAATGATAATGAGTGGATGAAGCTTTAAAAGAGGGTAATCTTTAGGCATCATCAGGCCAACTTCATAAGTTATTCAATACTATTATTATATTCTGTGAAGTAAAAAAGCCACATTTGCTTTTGAATATGTTTTAGAAATCATTTATTAATGATATTCATCACGATGTCCATGCAACATTGAATATCCCAGAGTCTCTCATTTCACATGACTATATGAGAAATCAAGTAGTATATAAGCTAGAGAACAATTTCAATAGAAATTCAACATCGCTTAAAGACCACGACCTTTCGATGTCTAAACCAAATGTATTTAATGATGTAAATAACTGACTTCTATTGGAAGAACTTAATTATGATATGAGGCAATTGGAGATCAAACATAAACAGATGGCTGAAACATTGAACCATGAGCAAAAGCAAATTTATAACATCATTCTGAAACCATTGACGATAAGAAGGGTGGAGTGTTTTTTGTTTATAGATATCGTGGAACTGGAAAAACATACCTATATGAAACGATCATTTCTAAGTTATGATCTTAAAGAAAAGTTGTTTTAGTCATTACATCATCTGGAATTATAGCTTTATTACTGTGGGGGCGGATGTACTGCTCGCTCTAGATTTAGAATATCGATTGATTTAACTTTTCTTCATTAGATATTAAAAAAGGAATGCAATTAGTTGCACTTCTATAAGAAACATCTCTAATCATTTATGATGAAGCACAGATGAGCCATAAATACTATTTTGAAAAGCATCCCTGATGATGATAAATCAAAGATGCCTTTTGGTGGAATTCCTATTGTACGGGGGGAGACTTCTATCAAATTCCACCAATTGTTCATAAGGGATCAAAAGAAAAGATCATAGATGCTTCAATAATAAGATTGTAATTATGGAAGTACATTCGACTATTTTCTTTAAAAATAAATGTGTCTATAAGATAAATCACACGAGGGTAAGGATAACTATAATCTTGCTTTTTTTTGAATGGCTACTATTAATCAAGATGGTATGACTAACTCAATTTTCATACCTATATATGACAATGAAAATATTTGGGTTCAGATACTAAGTGATTTGTTTTCACCTCATAGTGAAGACCTAGCTAATCTCATCATTGGCTTCGTATAAATTGACTTGGCGAGTCAACATAAAAACATCACCTATTTGAATCAGTGATTAATAGTTTCCCTAGTAATTGACATTATTAATGCAATTAATGGCAAAATCCTTATTAGTTACCTAGGAAGACATAAATGTATTATAGCTTTAATTCAATTTGTAAGATATGTGTAAACATTGATGAATTATAGATTCTTTATCCTATTGAATTTTTGAATTCTCTTGAGTTCAATAGTTTTCCATCACATAAATTATAATTAAAACAATATGCTCCCTCAACACTCTTACACAACCTTAACCTGAGCATTGTTATGTGTAATGGTACATGTTTACTAATAAATGAGTTGGGCAATTAAGTACTTGAAGCAACCATCATTTCTAGAATTCATGAAGGGGACAAAGTACTCATTCTAAGGATTGTGTTATCAATGACTAAGAAAAAACAATCACCTTTTGTTCTTAAATGCAAACAATTTCCTAGTAAAACTTGTTCTTGTGTGACAATAAATAAGAGTTAAGGCCAAACACTTAAATATATTGGTTTACACTAGCATGAACATGTTTTCTACCTTAGTTGAGTATATGTCGCTCCTTCACATGTCACTTCAAACAATGGCATTCGAATAATAGTACGTCAAATTAAGCCATTGAAAAATACTAACCAAGGAGATATATAATAATTTAATTACTTGATTTTTATTTATTTACGTTTGTGGATTGTAATGCTAATGTGGTGCTACTCTCTTTTGTTTCTCATCAATGTTCTTATGTGTATATTACCAGAAATATCGTACGTACCTCTTACTTTGCTAAACAAAGACAATAAAAATGCAAAGATAAAGGCCTAAATTGCTAGAACATAAGATTTATTTAGCCCTTGCAATCTTGATGAACTATTTAGCCTTGACTTTTTGCTCATTGACAATGAGGTAATGCCCATAATAGAATACAATGTCATTGCATTTATATTGTTACTTCATTTACTTATCTCACATACTTCCTTCCTTTGTTTTCTAGGGGACGACAATCCAAGGTTTTGTTCACAAGGTAGATGTACCCTACATCAAACTTTTGCTGATTAAAGGCCAGATATACCACATTTTTAGTTTTGAAGTTTTGGATGCAAAGAGAAATTGCAAGATCAGCAGCCATCCAGTTTGCATAAAGTCATTGTACAATGCATTTATTAAGAAAATAGAAGTTGACGATATGACAATCCCTTTTGATAAATTCTCGTTCTTTAAATTTTATGATGTGATTGCCCGGGCAGGTAATGATGAGTTCTTAATCAGTGCTACTAACATATTTGTGATATTTTTTAGAAGTTTTCTTCTTAATTCCACTGACGTTATAATATTTTCTTTTTTTTAATCTTCCACGAATTTCATTGGCCAAGTGATTTCTATGGGTTGCATTGAAACAATCGGCATGACAAATCGCATATCGAAGAAATGCAACCTAAAACTATTGAATAAGAAGTAAAACCTTTATATAACATTGGAACACGAACATGTTTGTTATATATATTTTTTAACTCATCGTCTGTTTTATTTATTTTTTATAGCCGAAAGGAACTAGATGTAACACTATGGTGAAATATAGCGATTAATTTTCCAGAAGATAAGGTGTTTACTGAAGAATCATATGGTCCAATTATTCTTGCAATGATTTCAATGTCTATCAAATCATACAATGATATCTTTCCTCCATCTTATTTGGTTTCTTCATATTTGTTTATTCAATGCATTTACATCATAAAATAAATTTCACTATGATGCTCGCACTTTGTAGATGTTGTAGACTTCATTAGCCCTAAAAGCACGTCGGTGACTATAATTTTTATGAATCCAGATATCCTAGATATCATTGCCATCCCTAATAGGTGGCGTGTTATAAGCAAGGTTAATTTATATTGCACAACTTTCCATTTTTAAGCCTCACTTGTTCTATGGCGACAGCTTAAAAGAGCCATACGATTAAATCGAATAAGTGATATCCATCACTAATGCCTTTATTGATCCAGATAAAGAGAAATGTCTGAACCGTAGAATAATAGTTGAGCTATTTGGCTTAGATATTCACACGGACAAGGTTTGATATTTTGTTGCTTCACATCTAGCTAATGTGGTTCACGTATTTATATAACTATTTGATCTGCATTATAGGGCATAAGGTTCACATGTGTTGCAAAGATCAAAAGTCTTAACACATCAACTTAATGGTAGTACAAAGCCTATCCTATTTGCGAAAGCAGTACTAGCAATTATAATGAGACTGTTTGGTGCAACAAAAAGTGCAGTGCTCTTAAAGAAGTGCTGATACATCGGTAATATGCATAACTTTTTTTCTAAGAATCTAGAACGATTAACTCTTTAAATTTCCTTTTTTTTTTTTTTAATCAAACACTCATCTTCATTACATATTAAATAGGTATAAATTGGAATTGCAGGTGAAGGATCCTATTGGGCTTGCTTCGTTCTTTATTTTTGGTAGATTGGTGGTTGATCCTATTGATGTTCCTGCTAATAGTTTGGTTAATAATTTGCGAGAAAGAAATTCAATCCAATCGTACATAACCCAAATATATGGGTTAACTTAGATTGTTATTAGTTTTAAAGCTGACATCACATCTGAAATATTGTTTAGGGTTAGAAAATTTTTGAAGCAAATAAGCAAGTCCAATCTACTTCGACGTTACTTTACCCTTCGCCCTAACAACCGTCAGTCTTTTTGATTTCTTTAATAATGAAAGCATAAAAAAACCATGTTCATAAAAGCCTTACTTTCCAAATCGAATTTACTCAAGATGCAACATCCGCTTTCATGCATGATATAAAGACAGATGAAAACCCATCGTGCTCAAGCATTTCTAAATACTCTGACTTATTAACTATATCCCCTCTCAAGAAAGCATGTCCACGGTATAAAATACTTTAAATCCTACTTCCTTTTTTCGATTTATGCTTTACCTTTATATCGAATGTATGCAGGGTGATTTTTGTACTTTTGCCCATGATTGTTGCATCTCCATGGTTTTTCATTTTTGTCAGGGCATTTTTAGAAATTCTCTTAAAGTTGCATTTGATAGCCCTTTACTCAATTAAATGAAGGCATTTTTGTGAATTGGCACATGTGATTGGCTGCTGTTTAAGGGTTTTTGTTTGCATTGCTTGTGAATAGGCGCCTGTTTCTCATTCTAATTTGTTTATACACATGTTTTATTAGGAATGGATTCTCATTTAATTATTTAAGGAATCATTTAATTGAATTGAACAGTTGCTTTAGGAAAATAATTAACAATTAAAACAGGTAAATTATTTGAGCATCTAGACACTTCATGGGCAGTCCATTTTACTTCAGAATTTATCAAAAAAAAAATATCTTAATAATTAAGCATACATGTTCAGTTCACTTTGATAGGCCTTCAAATAACTTATTTAGAAAATAACTAATAATTAAAATAGAAAAATTATTTCAGCATCTAGATACTTCATGGACAATCCGTTGTAGTTTAGAATTTATTTGGAAATTATTTGAATAATTAATAATTCATATCTAGTTCACTTTTATAGACATTTAATTAATTTTGTAATAAAACATTAACGCAGATGGTCTTTCAATGACTATAAGGTTCAAAATCAAAACCCTTGAATAGGATTGTATATCAATAATTTCATGCCTAAACATGTTTAATTTAAACAATAAAATAGATCATATTGAAAAGCATGTTACAGGGCAAATCATGGGTAGTGTTGTTTTAGTGCAAAAGCCACTTGGATTCTCTATTTTAAAGCATGATTACATAGGAACTTAAGCAGTCGATTAGATGTTAAAAAGATATCTGCTTTTAAAAAAAAAAAAAACCTTAGCTGGATGAATGAGACAAATTTCGGAAACAGAAAAGTTAATAGTAACCAAATAAACTAAATTTAAAAATGCTAAGACTAGGTTAGGTTAGCTTAGTATAACAACCATTCAATGGCTAGATAGCATTTGTTTAAAATAAACAAGAATAAGTTATATAGCAATCATTACAATGTATGGTTATGGGGCAGTGCATAAGAATTATCTGTTTATTTTTCTACTTAAAGTTTGCATGAGAAGATAGTTGGAAAATCATGAATAAAGCCTTGTCACTTAATTCAATTTCCAATAAGACATTTTGATCTCATAGAATGTAGCTGCAATTAATATATATAATAAGAGGAAATGTTTACAATAAGAGGGATTACTTATGAATACAAAATAATTTGCAATTAATATATATAAACTGAATTTAAAAATGCAAATACTAGGTTAGGTTAAGTTTAGTATCGCAATCATTCCATGGCTCTTTCTCACTTAGGACGCTGGGGGAAGAAAAGAAACTTATAGGGGTTGATTTAACTATAGGCATGATTTTTTAATCACTTTAACCATTCCATAGCTATTTCTCACTAACTTAGGGAGTTGGGTGAAGAAAAGAAACTTATAGGGGACTGATTTAACTATAGGCATGATTTTTTAACCACTTTAACACTCAACAATTAACAAAATAAGATATAGTTAGATTTCTTTCATTGTAATCAATGCATGACCCTTGGTTTTTTACCTTTAACTAAATAGTTTATTTTTTAATATAATGGATAGTTTCAACTTATAAATACCATGCATTTACTAACACAACGACCCACAGTCAATTTTGTTTCCATCTTTGGTATGCTTTTTTTTCCTTCCTTCACATTTAGTTTCATTTATTGTCTTCCTATTAATGTAGCATTTATGGAATTGTTTTTGGTGCAAGCCTTATCTCCTACATATGTTTAATGGTTGCAGGCCGTCAACAGGTTATCCAACCAGAGATATCATTTTCATTTGCACCCTTCAAGGTTATTTGTTACCCGTCATAAATGTTTATTGGTTTTACTCTTAACGTAATAGAAACATGTACTTCTATGATCTATTTTGTTGACAAATGTTACCATAAACTAGTTGGCCAAGACAAGATGCAAAGAAAGTATAATAAGGGCAAATGTCACTTTTTCCCTAATCCTTAACAGAAGATAATTGCATAAAATAAACTTCCAATCAATCAAGTCAAGTTATTATTGCTAGTTTAGGAGATCCTTATCTTTTAAAAGGCTCCTAAAAAGCAACAGTAGCTTTATGTATTTTCATCTCCAACAATAACTACATGATGGCATAAATAGACAAAAAAGTTACATCTCAAAGAAACCAAAATGTCAAGTTTAATTCATTAATATGAAATAGTTCTCATTGTTTGGGATGTGTTTTCCCTAAAATAGCTTGCCTATCTATAGTAAATGTTAAGATTAATTGTTAATTGGCCTATTGAAAGAGAAGATATTTATTTTTAATATAAGCATAATGACATTAGGACTGACTTTATGATGTTTTTATTTATTTTCTTTTCCTGACTATCTCCAAGGAAGGTTTTTTTATACAGCTTACTCGTTTCGAGGTTATCCGATGCTCTTGCCTTTTTCTATATACCATTTTTGTGTTTTTCTATAAATAGTAGCCCTGTTAAATGGCTTCATTTGGGTAGATGAAAGCATAGGTTGTTGCTGCATTGAAAATAATTTGAAAAGTCCTAAAAATGAAATATAAGATGTTGTTAAGTAGGATACTAAATATAAGATGTTGTTAAGTAGAATAATGTGGAAGACACTTAGAATGTTTAGATAAAAACTGTTCAACTTTTGATAATGTGATAGTGATGCAATATTCAGTTGTCTACTGCCATAATTTGTTTAAATGATAGTGAAATTAATCAAAGGAAAAGCTAAAACTTATCCTTTTTTTTTTTTTTGGTATATATGCTTATGGATCTTTAATATTCCTTAATCTTCACATTAAGCATTAACTGTATTTAAAAAAAAAAAAAAAAAAAAGAGGGGTTAATTACATATATGGAATAGATTCATACTAAGAAATATGCTAATATATTGTATTTAAAATAATTTTTTTCTTGGTCAGTCGAGATATAAGATTGAACAATCTAGAATGCATGTTCATGTTAGGAAGTTAGAAAAAATGATAACAATTATTCATTATGTAAATAATGAGAAGAAGAAAAAAGTTTGAAGAATTTTAGAAAATATGTGTATTTAATAAAGGTAGAGAACTAGTCTTATGTACAAACCTACTTTCCTTGTATACAAGCCTATAATTAAGCCAAAATGTAAGGCAATTATCAAGCCTATAATTAAGCTAAATCAAGTCTATAATTGAGCTAAAATTAAGATAATTACTACAATTAGAAGATAAATACTAAATAAGGAATTTATAGTACAAGACATAAAAATATCCATATCAGTAACAGCCCCCCTCAAGCGAAGCATCGGATGACCGTAGGCGAAGCTTGTGCAAATGTGATGAAAAAAGAATCTGGTCTAATGGTTTTGTCAATACATCTGCAATTTGATCCAAACTTTTAGTGAACCGAATTTGGACAATGCCTTATCGTATTTGATCCTGAACAAAGTGGTAATCAATATGGATATTTTTATTTGGGGTAGAAGATCCAACTGAAAATGATCAAATCAAACAATCAAGAACTCAAATTCATGAAAATTTAACTTTTCCAATAAAGTAATAATTTTTGAAGGATAACTTAGATCAAAGCGGAGAAAGAAAAGGATAGTTGTGAACAATAAAGGAACAGAGAATTGGAGAAATGATATGCAAAGGAAGGCAAAGGAAGAGAGGGTAATAATAAGGATGAGAAGAGGAATTTACAAGGAAAAAGCCATTATCATGAGGAAGAAGAATTCAAAAGAGAGAGGATTGGCTTAGAGAGAGAGAAAAAAGGAAGAGATAGAAAGAGAGGTCATATTTGCGGAGTTCTTGAAGTTCGATATGCAATTGGAGTTGACGATTCATGGAAATTGCACCAAAGGCATTGGATAGAGCTTGCCAAACAGTAAAAGAAGAATTAAGGCCAATAATGAAAGGGTACACCTCTTCAGTTAAGGATGCCAGAAGCCATGATTGAAAGAGCTGGTCTTTTTTGAACCAATCCACAAATTTTGGATTTGGTTTTGGAGTGAGATCTGTATCTGAAGTAGGGATGGTTTTAGAAGGTGATGGTTTTGTTCTATCAATGAAACCGTGCAAATCTTGAAAGTTTAAGATATGGCCGAATTGAGTTTTTCACGCAAGATAGTTAGTGAAATTCAATTTAATAGAGAAGGAAGAAGAAGAAGAATTGATGGACAAATTAGAGAAGGAAGAAGACGATGAAGAGAGAGGAACAAGAGCCATATTGGATCCACGCAAGATAATTAGTGGAATTCAATTTAATAGAGAAGGAAGAAGAAGAATTGATGGACGAATTAGAGGAGGAAGAAGACGATGAAGAGAGAGGAACAAGAGCCATATTGGATCAAAGATAAACAATTCTACCAAAAACTCAGACTTATGGATAAAGGCCCAAAGATCTCCTTATGCCATAGTCATAAACCCAATCCACCACGCTCCGCAGCTTATCTTTCACTCGACACCTCTTTGAGGATTCCGCGGATCGAACCCATGACCAGAGTACACAAA
>CATIWR010036182.1:0-29315 GCA_949677035.1 Omphalea diandra
ATACGTTTTCTGTGTGATTTTTATTTTTTTTGTTTCTTTGCGTTTTGTTTTTTGTTTTGTTTGTTTTTTTGTGTGGTGGTGGGGTGGGGGGGGGGGGGGGGGGGGGGGGGGGGGGCCCGCGGGGCGGGGTTTAAAAAACAAATTTTTTTGGGTTTCACCCCCCCCCCCCCCCCCCCCCCCCCCCCAGTTGGAGATTAAAAACAAAGCAAACCCAACTTGGAGATAAAAAGAAGAGTGTTGAGCAGAAGATACGGGCTTTGTAAATAGATCAGTAAGCTGGTGTTTAATGGAAATATGAGTAGGATGAATGAAGACAAGCTTGAACTGATCTCAAACCAAATGGCAGTCAATATATAACGACCATTTTCATTATAAAACTCATAGCATTCATATCTAAAATACATATGCATAAATGTTTTATTCATCATACGTACACAGTCAAACATGTATTTACTGTACATATATGTTAACTAATGTCAAGACTAGTGAACATAACTAGTTCATATCTAAATGTATGTACATGACACAAGGAGAGAGAGAGTTGGAATTCAGCCGACGACCTATGGTCCATGTGTCTCAATACAAAACTCTAAGCACCGAAGTGTCCAATCCCTATTCTTCGATATTTGAAAAATATAATTGCGATTTGGTGAGTCATGACTCAATGAATAAAAACAATAATCAGATTCTTATATCATAGCCAACAATCAATATCATCAGGATACATTACAAGTATAACATTTGACTATGCAAGTGCAAGTGCAATAGATTAATTTTTGTCGTGACCATGCAAGGCAAACACTGCTCCTGGAAATTCATGTGATTCAAGTGACATTTGATTTTGCTAGCCAACATATAACAAGTGAATCATTTGATCAATAACATGTACCAATGGGACCTATTGGTCCATCTTCCATGTGATTTGCAAGTGTTTGACAAGCCGGTCACAACATCCTTTTAGTTCCATGTGCACGTGCTTATTCACAAATGGTATAACAAGTAATCATTAAGAGCATATGATTATCACTTGACTTGTATTCATATGTAAAAGGTAACAATTCAATCACATATACATGTAATAGGACATAATCACATCCTAAATTATCACACATATACACATTAGAATCTAATTATCATTTTTTACTCACCTTTTAATGTGACCAACCTTTATGATAGGTTTGGTTCTCTCTCTAGGGCTTCCTCAAAGTTTTGAGATCCTAACATTTGATACATACATGGTTATAAGTATGCCAAAATGATTATGAATGCTTGGTATGCAACTATGGCATGATCCATGCAAGTGGACCTAGTGTTTATGCATATTTTCCTTATATGGCAGCCTGAGCTTGCTAAACTATCACAACAATAACTTTAGATACAACATATTCAAATTTTAAACAAACTAGACATATAATGAGAATACATATTCATATTTCAGGGCAATATCAGACACACAAAATATGTGGTGAATTTTTAAATTTTGCCCTGTTGCAATGTTATCTCAGTCTGAGTAGGTCTTACATTCTTAGGTGTATCTCAAATTGTACAAATCCAATTACAATAATAATCTACCATCAATTACAAAACATATAAAGGAATATTTTTCATGTTTTACTCATTTTCTAATTCAGTCTATAAGGTCACCAAAACAAAGGACCGATCTTAGGGTGAGTAGGTTTATAATATGTTGACAAACAGTCATGATGAAGGGACAATATCTCAACAACCATGCTGGATTTGGCAAAAATATTTCACAGGAATGTACATCAGACATAAATATACAACTTTAAAGTTTGGACTATTCATCAAATTCTGAATCTATGGCCATCAAATTCTTAGAAAACATAATTAAAAGAAAGGTAGGGTTTTATCTGGGTACAGGGTTAGTCCCAATCAATGAGTCATATCTCTTTCCACATAACAAATCAATCAAAACTGCTTTATAGGTGTTTATAGGGGATATAAACCTACAAATTTCATGTTTTACACTTTATCAAAATCAGAACATAATGCCATAAAAATATAAGAAAACAGAAAGACTGAGGTCATCTCAGGTTGTTATGAACTAGCCCTAAATTAAGGAGCCATAACTCTTCACACACACCAAATCAAGCAAAATTGTTTCATATGAATTTATATATAAACTTTCATATTTTTCACTTTCCATAATTCCTCTTCTAGGGTTACGAAATCGTGGGTACAAAATCCTGCTCTAACAGCAAAATCCAACGCAAACAGCTCTTGTTCTCTTGAATTTCAACTTCCATCCAAGAACTCTACCTCAATTACTCCATAATTCTCACTAACCATGCATGATTAACATGTCATGAGAGGTTAATTTCAGTTAAGAAAAAGATAAATTAACTTACCTATTGTCCCAGAATTAGAAAACCTTAGGACTCTTTCCTAGGCAACCCACACTTCTTCCTCTCTTTTTTCTTATTCTTCTTCTTCTTATTCTTCCTTAGCTATCTCTCTCATATATTATAACTCACATCTAACCCCTTGATTCTGATCTTCAAGAGTAAAAAATTCCATTTGTAAGTATATCGCAACAAGACAAAATCATGGTGTTGCATTCCTTTTGGTTGAAAGTTCACATTCCCCTTTTAGTCCCTCTTCTTCACTCCTTAAGCACCTCTTTCCATCTCCTAATTCCTAGATGCTCTTTATACTTTTAAATAAGCTATATAACACAATTATTTATGAAGTTATAACATGCGCACAACATAAAACAATTTGTCATGCAACTATACAAACACTACATATATGTTCAAGTGTCCCAAATGCAATGGTGCATGTGTCATCATCGTGCTTATCCAATTCACGTATCTAAATGATCATTTATTCAATGCATGTGTTCATATGGGATTTCATATCATTCATACGATGAATATGTTCATGTGATAATGCCAATGAATGTGGATGAGGATGTTACATTAGTAAAGGGTAGTCATGGTAGTAACCATGGCTCACCAAGGAGAAATGAGTCAGCCGATTTGCATTCCATAGAAGCGTCATGCCAACCATTAAGATAAAAACTTGCTGACATAGTTAGATCTCCTATACATTCTTATGAACAACACATATCTCATAGGTAACCACAACATAGAATTGGTGACCCAATAGTGTAGGGTCCAAAAATTCAAAGAGAAACAAGGTATGACAAATTAAGAAAATATGGTGCAGTTGACTTCAGTGGTACCATAGATCCATCAGTGGTAGGAACATGGCTAAAAAGAACATAGAGTGTTTTGAATTTGATAAAATGAACACCAGAATAAAAGTTTGATTATGCAGTGTCGCTATTACAAAGGGATGCATATGATTGGTCATAAACCATTTCAAAGAGTGATGTCCAGCCTTCAGTGCTTACATGGGATGATTTTCTTCGTGAGTTCAACAGCAATTACATGCCATAAGTGTATAAAGATGATAAAATAAGGGAATTTCTAAACCTAAAGTAGGGGGAGATGGCTATAGCTAAGTGTGAGGCAAAATTTTATCAATTATCTCATTATGCATCTTTCATGGTGGCCATTGACAAAAAAAATGTTGAAAGTTTCAAGAGGGACTGAGATATGAGATCATATGTAAGTTCATAGCTATAGATCTTAAAAGTTTTACAAAGTTAAAAGCTACTACAATCAAGGTGGGGAGATTAGAAAAAGAAAAGGATAGAGCATTGAGTAAAAAAAGGGCATATTGAGTTTATGGGAGATTTTAACAAAAAGAAAGATAAACATTTGCAGGTAGAGGTCAAGTCTAAGTTATGCAATAATGATCCTCATGTGTACATTGTGGCAGGCAACATATAGGTGAATGTAGAAAAATTGATTGGCGAATGCTACATTTATGTGTCTTTTGATCATATGCTTAAAGATTGTCATAAAGGATCCATAATGTCAAAGGGAGGTAAAGGCAGAGGCAAAGCTACATTAGAGTTAACAGTTGAAGTTTCAAAAGCAAGTGAAGTTGGAGTATCATTTGGCAGGGGCAAAGGCAGAGGTAGAGGGAGAACAACCACAATTGTGCAAGGTATGAGCAAATTAGAAGGTTAGAGTTCTAGACCCTCAACAGAGGCTAGAGTATTTGCCATGACTAGGCAAGAAGCTGTTGTTATTTCATAAGTAATCATTGGTAAACTTTTTTGCCATGATTTGGAAATTGATGCATTAATTGACCCTGGCTCTACACATTCATTTATTTAATTAAACATAGTATCACAATTGTGTAGCAAGCATCAACCTTTAGGTTTTAATCTATGCCTTAGTACTCCTTTGAGAGATGTGATGATTGTGGATAAGATATGTTATGATTGTGTGATTCACATTGATGACGTTGAGTTGAATGTTGATCTAGTACTATTGCTACTTTGTGAATTTGACGTAATAGTAAGTATCGACTAGTTGTCCAAATATCATGCAATAGTGAATTGTTTTACTAAGAACATTGTTATGGAATCTCCAAATCATACAAGGGTTGTGTTTCAAGGGGAACTGCAAATTGTATCTGGATGTCTAGTTTCTGCTATTAAGGCTTTTCACATGATTAAAAATGGTTGTTAGGCTTATTTGGCTCATATGGTAGACACAAGGTTCACAAATGAATTACTTGAGAATATTTTCGTGGTAAATGAGTTTCCAGATGTGTTTCCAACTAACTTACTTGGTTTGTCACCTAATAGGGAGATATAATTCACAATTGAGTTAGTCCCAAGAACTACACCTATATTCATTCCACCTTATAGAATGGCTCCAACTAAGTTGAGAGAATTAAAGACCCAATTGCAAGAACTATTTGAAAAGGGATTCATCAGACATACTGTGTCACCTTGGGGTGCTCTAATATTATTTGTTAAAAATAGAGATGAGATAATAAGGCTATGTATTGATTATAAGCAGTTAAATCATGGTACTGTGAAGAAAAAGTATCCTTTACAAAAGATAGATGATTTGTTTGACTAGTTAGAAGGAGCACAAGTATTTTCTAAAATTTACCTAAAATCAGGATATTATTAGCTCAAAATTTCAAACCCAAACATATGAAAGATAGTTTTTCCAACCAATTTTGTGCATTATGAATTTTTGGTTATGCCATTTGGTTGACTATTACACCAATTTTGTTTATGGCTCTTATGAACAAAGTGTTCCACCTTACTTAGAAAAATTTGTAATTATGATCATTGATGACATACTGGTATATTCAAAGACCAAAGAAGTGCATGATCAACATTTAAGGATTATGTTGCAAGTTTTGAGAAAAAAAAATAGTTATTTGCTAAATTAAGCAAGTGCGAGTTCTAGATTGACCCTGTAGTTTTTTTAGGATATAGTTTTTGAAAAGGCCATAGAGTTTAATCCAAAAAAAAATATATAATTCAATAGTAAAATGGGAAACCCTAATGAATGTTGCAGAAGTCTGAAGCTTCTTAAAACTAGCTAGGTATTATCATAAATTTGTTAAGGGGTTTTCACTTATAACTACTCCTTTGACTAAGTTACTTTGGAAAAATGCAATAGTGGTCTAAAGCATGTTATAAAAGTTTTGATGAATTAAAAGATAGATTGACATATGCTATAGTGTTAGCCATTCCTATTGGTATTAAAGGATTTGCGGTATATAGTGATGCCTCTCATCAAGGTTTAGGATGTGTTTTAATGTAGCATGGTAAGGTAATTGCATATGCATCTAGACAATTGAAGCCTTATGAATTATCTTACCTAGTATATGACTTAGAACTTACTGTTGATGTGGTTGCTTTGAAAAATATGGAGACATTACTCGTATGGATAAACTTTTAAAATATTTACATATCACAAGAGCTTAAAGTATTTGATTAGCCAAAACGAATTAAATATGAGACAGAGGCGGTGGCCATAAATGTTAAAAGATTATTGTTACACCATTGAGTATCACCCAGGGAAGGTAAATGTGGTTGTTAATGCTTTAAGCAAGAAATCAAAAAGTGGTATATCTAATTTATAGGTATTTCCATTGCCTTATTTAGTTCAATTACGAGTTATGAATATGGAACTAAACATATAAAATAATGGGGTATTGATTGCTACTTTTCAAATGAGACCATTGTTACATGATCGAATTAAAGAAGCATAAGGCAAAGATGCAAAGTTAAATAGAATTATTAAAATGGTAAAATAAGGGAGACATGATGATTTTGATATTTGAAATGATGCCTTGATGTTGGGTTCTTGTATTTGTGTGCCTAATGTTGATAACTTACAAAGAGAAATCCTAAAAGAAGCACATAATGCTGAAATCCTAAAAGAAGCACATAATGCTCCATATGCCATTCATTTATAAATGAAAAAAATGTATAATACCTTACAATCTCATTTTTGGTGGCCCAAAATGAAGAAAGATGTAGCAACATATGTTTCAATATGTTCGACTTGTCAGCAGAATAAAACAGAACATTAAGCACCGGCTAGAAAATTAAAAGCATTGATAATTCCAATGTAGAAATGGGAAAAAATAACCATAGACTTTGTATATGAGTTATTCAGGACTTTGAAAAAGAATGATGTTATCTTGATGATCATTGATAAATTAATAAGTTAGCCCATTTTTTGCCTATTCGATGGGGTAGTTCACTTAAGCATTTAGCCAATAAATATGTGGATGGAATTGTTAGATTACATGGTGTTCCAGTGTTCATTGTATTGGATAGAGATCCATAATTTATATATTGATTTTGGGTCAGTTTGCAACAAGCTTTGGGTACCAAGTTGAGTTTTTAATATTGTTTTTCATCCTCAGACAGATGGGCAATCAGAAAGGATAACTCAGACACTTGAAGACATGTTTTGAGCTTATGTGATATAGTTCAAAGGTGCATGGGATGAATATATTGCCTTGGGTTGGCCTAGTGCATCAAGAAGAGGGGTTGAATTAATGAGAGATTAAAAATTAAAGAGAAATCTTTAAGTGTTTAAAGAGTTAAAAATGAGAATAAAAAATAAACACAACATGTTTATAGTGGCTCAGGTGTTAACAAAACTCTACATTCATTCCACAATTCTTCAAAATTAGGTATTCCACTCAACTAAATTGGTGTTTTCAAGCTCATACCTAACTTATACAATTTATGTTTTATGGCTTACATAAAACCCTTACAACTTGTGTTTCTAGGCTAACAAAAAAATCTCTCACAACTTGTGTTTCTAGACTCACACACAACCTTTATAAGAGTTTTGGAAGCTTTTGCTAACTCTCAACCTAAACACAATGGTGTTTAATGATCACACCAAACAATCAATAATACATAAAGAATAACAAAAAGAATGAGTAGCAAATTGGCAAGAGTTTATTTAAAATAAATGGAATTCTCTTGTATTTACATTTGTTTGGTGGAGTTTTATAGCCAACATCCACCAAAGAGACGTTACTCAAAAACTATCCCAAAATCTCTAAGTTGTGCCAGGCAGATTTTGCATTAAATGCTTATCAAACGAAAGTCAAAGTCACTACTGGCATTTTGCAGTCGCGATTTTCCAAATTAAACTGAACAGTTGAAAATTATAGCACATAACCTCATTCTATGCCTAACGGCTAGTCCATGTGTCTTTCACCCATTGGTTGTCTAAGAAATGTAGTCGTTATGTTTAACTAGCTATTCAAAAGTCGCGATCACGATTGAACTTTCTTTTAGGCGTGACTGAGACCGCGAACTCCTCTATTTGTTGATGAGACAACACCTTCTTGAGCTGTTGTCATGATAAATGCTTCACCCTCATGATTTTTGACTGTCCATCGGTTGCCTTGGACACTTGACGTGTCATAGTTGTGGCTTTGGATCCGTCATTTGTTACTATGAAATTTGCAATCACAACATCATACGTGAATGACACTGCGAATTCCTCTGTGAATGAACCAAGCTCTCTTCAGCTGAGTTGTAGCAGTGAGTTCATCCATAAATTTTTTTGGCCTAGCTCCATTCATCCTTAGTTTAAGCTCGCGATCGCGATTTGGGGGATACTAATAACGAATTTAGATGTTCTTCTTAAAGAGATTTTGACTTCTATCCAACTTTCAATGAAAAAAATACCTTATAAACTACAAAACAACACTTAAACAAAATATTAAAACTAATCAATCTCTATTGTCATGACCAAAAGAGGCTTATGACTTAGGTCTGACCAATCTAGTCTAACAATCACCCTTTTTTTGACTTTAACAACTTAGATTGATCTTAAAAAAAATCAAATGCATGAGTTGTGAAGTTGGGATGGCCAATGATCAATTAATCATAGAATTCTATGTTAGTGAACAAATAATAAAAGAATTATAAGTTTGAAAAAAAATAGTTTATATTATTATTGCTCCCCCTCAACTTATGCTTTACACAATGCTTATTATTTCTCAATACTATTTTCCCCCATTTGGCAGGATAAAAAAGAGGGTGAGTTTTAAAGAGTGAATTGCATAATTTGAGATAGGGTAAACATAAGAAGCAAATAAACATTCATAAAATAAAATGGCAATCACATAATATAAGGCATTGAATTGCAAAACAAACACTTTTATTTAATAAACTATGGGATCAAAAGCTTTCCATCAAGATTATAAAAGAAACAACATTAAAAGAAATCCTAAAAACAATCTAAAAGATAGGGGAACTGTCAACGTCTCCAAAATCATCCAATTATTCATTAGCCCCTCAATTGTAAGCTTCATTACACTCTTCGACTTTTCGTTATCCTCCTATTTGGTTGTGTCCTCCCAATCTTCAAAATCTATAAGATGGCAGGGATTAACACCTATTTTCTCCTGAAGGTCTATTAGATCACAATATAGGTAAAAGAGGAGGAGAAATTGTCTCTTAATCATTCTCATCATTTTGTTAAGCTTTTTGTTGATGGAGGCAAAAGTGAACTTGGCTTTTAGTTTGGTTGGGAAGGTGGAACAGGTTGGGCTCCCTCTTTAATGACTAGCCTTTTTCTTTTAGAGGCTTGAAAGGCCTTTAATTTCTTGGCTCCAAAACCACTTAATGTGTATGTATAAGAATCAGGGTGAATGGCTTTTGCATTAATGAGATAAGGCAGGTTTAGAAAACTTTGTGAAGGGATAAGCTTCTTAGTGAGGAATTTTCCATTTTCCTCATTAAGTACACCAACATATTGGTATATGGTAGTAATGTTAGAGGGAAGAAGAATCGGATTCTTGGGCTTTATGCTCATATGGATCAATTGATCTATAAGATAGCAATTTGAATAGGTTTGTATTTAGTGAGACATCAAAGAAAAGCAAGATCCTTTTGGGATACTTTCTCATTAACACCCCCTCTTACATTAAGAGAAAAAGTGATGATATGGTGAAATAACCAAAAGGGTAGGGATTGAATGTATTTGGCTAGGGAATTTTTAGGGTCATGTTTGGTCTCGATGGGAATTTCAAACCAAAACTTGTAATAGATAATATTAAGGGCGGAGATGATGAACGAAATGTCATCCCCAACTTGAAGGTTAAATAGTTTAGAATGTTGCTCAAATGTAATATAAAAAGGGTCCCTAAAGGCTTGAAAAACTAATCCATATTGGCCAGCATGAGATTCTACTCTCCGACTCAAAGTCACAGTGCACATAAAATCTAGCATGATCTCCACACATCTGGGCTTGTCACACAAAAAGAATTCATTCTACCCTAGGTTTGAGAAAAATGCGTGAATCTCATCTTTGATGCTTAGTGACTAAAGGATAAAACTGGAAGGGATTTTGTTCAGTAGGATAATCTTAGAGGCGTTTGCCTTATACCAATCATTTTCCTCTTTCATGATCCATTTCATCATATGTAGAGCCGATGGTCTAAAAGGTTGTGCTACTCCTTTTCCCTTCTCTGCTCTTGAGGCTTTCTTGGGGGCCATTATGAATAAAGGAGGATTAAAAGGTGTTTAAGAGTAATGAAGTAGATAGATGAAGATTTTTATTAGGAGTAAATAGAAACACTATTTCAGGGGTTTATATAGGTTAGGAAAGGGTGTGAAATGGCCATAAACGGTAAGAAAAGTATTAATTGAAGGAGTGCCATTAGTTGGCAATGAATCAATTAAATGCAAGGCAGTTATTCAAATTTATGATTGCTATTTGTAAGAAACAGACAAAAAATCCTCTAAAAATGATGCGTTCAATAGTTAAAACATTTAAAATTTGAACAAATTCACCGTGCGAATAAAAGTTGTGATCGCAAATTGATGGTTGATAGCTAAATGATGAATTCTTGTAATTTGCGACTGTGAATCAAGGAGTAGCGACCATGAATTACAAGGCAGAAAAGATAACTATGAAAGGATATGACTTGACTTTATAGGTTGTGATCCACTTAATATATTGATGCCTAATTAATGCAAATTGGCACAGATAAGCATAATTGCACACAGAATTAAGACATCTAAAGAGATAAATGTCACACACAACATCCATAACAAACAACTAAGTATGAATAATGCATCACACAAAGAGCATTCTAAAAGGTCCAATTTTTCACTTTAGGAAGCTTCCATCAAACATTCTCAGCTCTATCTGAATTAAGTTCATCCTTTCTTTATTGAGAGGTATTGTGAAAATATCTATAAGGTGATGATTAGTGTCTATAAATTCTAACACTACATTACCATTTTGGACATGATCTCTAAGAAAATGATGCTTAATGTCTATATGTTTGCTCATAAAGTGTTAGATGGGATCTTTGGAAAGATTTATTGCACTAGTGTTGTCACATCTGATGGAAATGTGATTAACTACTTTGCCATAATCCTTTAATTGGTGTTTCATCTAAAGGACTTGGGTGCAATGACAACCAGTATCTACATATTCAGCTTCTATGGTGGATAGAGCAACTGAAACTTGCTACTTACTAAACCAAGACACTACTAAACACACTCCTATGAGTTAGCAAGTTCTATAAGTGCTTTTCCTATCTAAAAGACTACAAGTATAATCCACATCCGAATAACCTATGAGGCTCAATGCAGAATTTATAAGATATCATAAACCTAGATGCAATGTGCCATGTAAATATTTGAAAATCCTTTTAACAACATTTAAATGAGATTCCTTAGGCAAGACTAAAATCTAGCAACATGCATACACTAAACATAATATCAAGTATAAAAAAGTAAGATAGAGTAGAGAACCAATCATACCTCGATATCTCTTCTCATCAACAGACATACATGATTTGTCCTTATCCAACTTGATGTAGAAATCATTGGTGTTTTTACTACTTTACATCATTCCATGCCTAATTTCTTGAGAATGTCCGTTATGTATTTGGCTTGGTTGATCCAAATCCCTTCTTTGGTTTGCTTGATTTGTAGACCAAGGAAGAATTTGAGCTCTCCCATCATGCTCATCTCAAATTTCCTAGTCATACACTTAGCAAAATCCTTATAAAGAGATTCATTAGTAGCACTAAAAATGATATCATCAATATTAATTTATATTATTAGTCTATCATGATTATGCCTTTTGACTAACAAAGTTATGTCAACCTTCCCATTTTCAAAATCATATTGCAAAATAAAAGAACTAAGCCTTTCATACCTAGCTATTGGAGCTTGTTTCAAACCATACAAGGCATTATTCAGTTTAAAAACATAATTTAGAAAAATATGTGATTCATAACTAGGAGGTTGTTCAACATAAACTTCCTCCTCAATGACACCATTTAGAAAAGCACTTTTGACATCCATTTGAAATAGTTTGAAATTCATGTGACATGCATATGCTAAAAGAATCCTAATGGCCATTAATTTTGCTATGGGGGTATAGGTTTCATCATAGTGAATTCCATCTTTTTGGTTATAACCCTTAGCAACCAATCTAGCCTTATTTTTAGTGATGAACCCTTGCTCATCTAACTTACTTCTAAACACCCATTTGCAACCCGTAATAAGATGTTCCTTAGGCTCAAGAACAAGTTCCCACATATTGTTTCTCTTAAATTGGTTGAGTTCCTCTTACATAGCAATCACCCAACTCTCATCATCAAGAGCCTCATCAATAGATTTTGGCTCAAACTCAAAAATAAAAGCAAGATTACTATCTAAAGCATTGAGTTGAGATCTAGTGCTTACACCATTAGATGTATCACCAATGATTATGTCCTTGGGGTGATGCTTGGAAAGTCTCCAATCTTGGGGAAGATCTTGGTTTGGTGATTCCACTTGTTGATGTTGAGGTTTTCTATCATGAACATTATCCATCTCTCTTGTAGTATGTTCCCAAGTCCAATTTCTCAAAGTCACCTACAAGATCATAAAAAAAAAAAAAAAAAAACCTTTTCCAAGATCAAGCTTAATAGATTCATCAAACAAAATGTTCATATACTCTTCAACAACCATTGAACTCTTATTAAAAACCCTATAGGCCTTGCTAGTGGTGGAATAAGCTAAGAAAATGCCTTTGTTAGTTTTTCAATCAAATTTCCCAAGATTATCCTTAGTACTCAAGATATAGCACTAACGTCCATATACTCTTAAGTATGATAACTTAGACTTCATTCAATAACTCGTAATAAGTTTTATTAATAATGGGTCTTTTGAAAACTCGATTTGTAATATAACACAAAGTTTTGATAGCTTCGACTCAAAAGTAATTTGGCAATGAATACTCATTGAGCATAGTATTAACCATATCTACTAGTATCCTATTTTTTCTCTCTACAACACTATTTTGTTGTAGTGTTCTAAGAGTTGAAATGTTATGAAAAATCTAATTCTCTAAGCAATAAGATTCAAAAGATTCATTTTGAAATTATTTTCTATGGTCAATTCATATAGAAGAAATGAAGTAACCGTTTTAATTTTAAATCTTTTTTGCAAAACTTTTTAAAGCATCAAAAGTATCATGCTTATGAGCCAAAAAGGAAACCCAAGTAAACCTAGAGTTGTCATTAATTAGGACAAGTGCATAGTATTTTCCACCTAAATAAGCACTTTTAGTAGGTATTATTAAGTCCATATGAATTAATTAAATAGTTCTAGATGTACTTACAATATTATTTTCTTTGAAAAAAGATTGATGTTGCTTCCCCATTTGGTAAGGACCACATGTATTGTCTTTAGAGAAATTTAGCTTGGGAAGTCCTTTCACTAGTTTTCCTTTTGATAACTTTGTATGAGCTCCATGCTAGCATGTACAAGCCTTTTATGCCAAAGCTAAGCTTCATTGCTAAGAGACAAAAGACACTTAAAGGATTGGTTTGCAAAATTGTCTAAGTCAATTAGGTAGGTATTATCCTTTTTTTCACCCTTGAAGACTACTTTTTTACCAACCAAAGTGGTAACTCAACATTCTTCAGGATCAAAGGTGACTTTATTACCCTTATCACATAATTAACTTACACATAGCAAATTATGTTGTAAGCCATCCATAAGTAAGATATCATTAAGTAGAGAACAACCATTCTTACCAATGGTCCCAATGCCAATTACCTTACCCTTGGGATTGTTTCCAAATGTGACATTGCCACCCTTCTTTTCTCTTAAGGTTGTGAATAGTCTTTTGTTGCCCGTCATATGCTTTGAGGAACCACTATCATATGCCAATCATTTACTTCATTGGTGGCTGCCAAACAACCTTACACAGTACAAGTAAATCATTTTTACTTTGGTACCTAAGCATACTTGGGTCCTAAGGGGTTAGGTTTAGAAGGATCATTTAACTTAAGGTGTGTCTTCTAAATATTACAATAAACATTTATGTTACCAAACTTCATGCAATAGTGACATTAAAGTTTAGACTCATGAGTTTTCTCCTATTCATTGCCTTGGTATGAGTGGGGGCTTTCTCACACCAACATGTTGTGAATATGAACATGAACATGAATGAATGGGTGTAGAAGTAAACTTTTTGTATGTGTTTAAGTAATAATGCTTTTTATTATACATGTATGCATGACTGGCCTTCATAAAAATAGGTATTGAGCCTTGTTGCTCCTTTCCTTTGCTCTTAGGCAATAATGGTTTAGTGCTTTGAGTACTTTTATTTCCAATCACCTCAATACTTGATGTTTGAGGTGTGAGGCTCTAACAAATGTTGTGATTAAAGGTGTAGAAGATGAGGCTCCATTGAAGCCTAAACGTTGCCCAACCAAGTGAGGTCTTTGTGACACAATAAGTGTATCCAAAACTTCCTTTCCCTTATGGAACATAGAAATATAATTTATAAGCTCAATGACTTCGCCTTCAAGGAGTCATTCTCTTTTCTAATGAAGTTAGAGATAAATATGACTTGGATAGACTTTCCATAGACTTTTTGAGTTCTTCATTTGATGCCCTCAATTCACTTACAAGATTATTTAAGGATTTAAACCTAATTCTCTAATTTAGTATACTTCTTCCTATAAGTTTTTATATGTGACTTATATTTATCACATTTCATGGTAAGAGCTTCTAAAAGCTCATAATCTAGATCATCTAACTCATGAAATTCAAAATAAGCGTGAGGTGAAAAGCTTACCTCATTTGATGAATCCTCTTTATCCATAAAGCATAGTTTTGCAACCTCTTCCTCTTCATCTTCTTCATTTGAGCTACCATCCAAAGGGGCTTTGAAGTTTTTTCTTTTCTCTTTGTCCCCTTTGTTCTTCTTCTTCAATTTAGGGCAGTTATATTTGATGTGGCCTTGCTTGCCACATTTATAGCAAGTGACATCACTTAATCTTTCTTTACGAGTTGGAGTAGCTTTCTTGAAGCTTCTTCTTTCCTTTCTTCTTATAATTAGCTCCTTTGTTTTTCTAAAAAGCAGTACAAGCTGCTCCTCCTATTTGTAACTTTCCTCTTCACTTAGGGCCACTTCAACTTCCTTCTCCTTTGATGAAGACTTGAAAGCTAAGGTTTTTCTGATTTCTCTCATTGACCTTTCATTTTCTTCATTTCTTCATTTTCTTTAAGGCTATCTCATGAGTTAAAAGCTTGTCTATTAGGACATATGTTAGCTCCATTCCTATTTTTGGATTAGATTATTGGATACTACAAACTCTTGCACTAAACTTTTTAAGAGGTAAGGATTTTAGGCTTTTTTAATTTGCCTCATGATTGGTGAGAATTCTCCCAAACTTCTTCATGTTTGTGACAATTATAATGGGTCTATTTGCCATATATGTGATGCTTTCTTCCTCCTTCATCATAAATAGCTCTCACTTTATCATATACATTTTAAGTCCACTATATTTCACTAAGGTAGTGCCCTCATGGTAGTTCTCTAAGGCCTTCCAAATCCGATGAGTAGTAAGATAATGTTGGACCATTTCAATTTCTTCTCTTAAGAGAGAACTTATAAGGATTGCCATAGCTCTTTTGTTTTTCCATTTGATATCCTATGAGCTTTGACCTACTCCTCTTTAGGGATCAACTCCTCACTTCCATCCACCACATTAGTGGGTGGCTTCCACTATTTTGCTATAATGTCCTAGAGGTATACCACATTACTATCCAAGTAGATTTCCATCATATACTTCTAATGCGTATAGCCAGCTCCATCGAACTATAGCTTAAGGTGAGTGTGGATTCCTTCTTGTGCCATGATCTTTCCTCATGCAATTAAGCTTTGAAGTGAGACTTGGCTCTGATACCACTTGTTGGCTTAGTGCACCAAGAAAAAGGATTTAATTGGTGAGAGATTAAAAATTAAAAAGAAAGGTCTAAGTGTTTAGAGAGTTAAGAAAGATAAGAGAAAAATAAACACAAGATGTTTATAGTGGTTCAGGTGTTAACAAACCCTATGTCCACTCCCCAATTCTTCACAATTAGGTATTCCATTAGACTAAACTTGTGTTTTCAAGCTCACACGTAACTTACACAATTTGTGTTTTATAGCTCACACAAAATCCATATAACTTGTGTTTATAGATCACACAAAACCTCTCACAATTTATGTTTTTAGGCTCACACAACCTTTACAATAGTTTTAGAAGCTTAGGCTAACTCTCAACCTATCTCAAAGGTGTTTAATGCTCACACCAACCAATCAATAACACATAAACAATAGTGAAAAAGAATGAGTAGCAAATTGGCAAGAGCTTGGTTATAACAAATGGAATTCTTTTGCATTTACATCTATTTGGTGGAGTATTTATAGCCAATATTCACTAAAAAGACATTATTCAAAAACTATCCCAAAATCTTTAAGTTGCGTTAGGCATATTTTGCATTAAATACTTCTCAAGCAAAAGTCGCGGCTGCTACTGGCATTTTGCGGTCATGATTTTCCAAATTACACCTAAGAGCCAAAAATAGTGGTAGAGAACCCTATTATGTGCCTAACAGCTAGTCCACGTTTCCTTCACTCAATGGTTGTCTAAGAAATATAGACGTTGTGTTTAACTAATTACTCAAAATTTATGATTGCGATTGAACTTTCTTTTGTGTATGACTGAGACTGAAATTCCTCTATTTGTTAATGAGATAACAACTTCTTGAGTCATAATAACAACAAATACTTCGCCCTTGCAATTTTTGACATTCAAACATTTGCCTTGGACACTTGGCATGCTATGACTATGGCTTTGGTTCCATCCTTTATTACTAAGAAATTCGCAGGCGCGGCATCGAATGTAAATGACACCGCGAATTCCTCTATGAATGAACTAAGCTCCCTCCGATTGAGTCACAATTGCGAATTCGTTCGCGAATTCTTTTGGCTTAGCTCTATCTATTCTAATTACAAAGTCGCAGTTATGATTTAAGGCATACTGACCGTGAATTTGGTTGTTTTTCTTAAAGATGGAGATTTTGACTTCCATCCAACTTTCAATAAAGAAATACCTTATAATCTGTAAAATAACACTTAAAAACATTAGAACCAATTAATCTCCATTATCAAGATCAAAAGAGGCTTATGACTTAGGTTTGTCCAACCTAGTCTAATAATCTCCCCCTTTTTTATTTTGAAAACTTAGATTGATCTTAAAGAAAATCAAATGCATGAGTTGTGAAGTTAGGATGGTCAATGATTAATTAATCATCAATGAATCATAGAATACTAAGTTAGTGAATAAATAATCAAAGAACTCTAAGCTTTTTTTTTTTAAAGTTCCTATTGCTATTGTTCCCTCTTAATTGATGCTTTACACAATGCTCATTATTTCCCAATATTATTCTTTTCCCTTTGGCAAGATCAAAAAAAGGGTGAGTTTTAAAGAGTGGAGTGCATAAATTGAGATAAAGTAAACATAAGAAGCAAATAAACATTGATAAGATAAAATGGCAATCACATAATATTAGGCATTAAATTGCAAAGCCAACTATTTTATTTAATAAACTATGGAATCAATAGCTTTACATCAAGATTATAAAAGAAATAACATAAAAAGAAATCCCAAAAATAAACTAAAAGATGGGAGAACTATCATCGTCTCTAGAATCATCCAGATCTTCATTAGTCCTTCCACCCTGAGCTTCATCACCCTCTGGAATGGTTAGGAATGTAAGAGAATGAACCTTATTGTTCCTTGGATAGTGTTTGGATGAGTTAGTTATTTCATTGTTCTAAACTAATGGTTGATGGTGGAGAAATTCCAGTAGAGTTTCCATAGTATTGTTTGAGCCTCTTCCTCCTTATTCAAATGGTGAGATATTTATATATGAAGAACAATGCACTAGATCCTAGAATAGTTTTGGTTGCCCATTATTCATATCCAAATAGCATAGGGAAAGGCTATATAAACTTCATGCTTAGTTATATAACCTTTTGGTTTTAAAGGGGGACCAGTTTTAGAATCTTCATAGAATTAGGCTTTTAGTCATGGCTATACAACCATGAGATTAGTTGTACAACCCACTAAACAAGGCTGGTAGCCTTTGGGCTTATGGTTTTATGGGCTTGGGTTTAGTCTTTTGGGTTTAGAGTTGGTTGTAGCTTTATGCCTCATGTAAATACATGTAAAATAGTTTTGCTTAATTTGGTGTGTATGAGAAGATATGACTCCTTCATTATGGCTGGTTCACAACTAACCAAAATCACCTCAGTCTTTTTGTTTTCATATATTTTGATGACTTTATGTGCTCATTGAGACAAAGTGCAAAACATTAAATTTATAGAGTTATATCCCCTCTAAATACATATAAAGTAGTTTTGCTTAATTTGTTATGTGGAAAGAAATATGGTTCATTAATTATGACTGACCTTAAACCCGATGAAACCTGATCAGTCTTATAATTTTGTTTTCCAAAAATTTGATGGCTATAGAATCAGAAATTATTGATGTGTTAAACTTGAAAGTTATATATTTATGCCTTATCTATATGCTTGTATAATTATTTTTTCCAAATTTATCATGACTAATGAGTTGTTGCCCCTTCATCTTGACTAATTGTAAATATGTTGAAAACCTGCTCACCCTGAGATTGGTAATTTGTTTTGGTGACTTTATAGGTTGAATTAGACAATGAGTAAAACATGCAAAATGTTCATTTATGTGTTTTGTAACTTATGGTAAATCATTTTTGAAACAAGATTTGTATAATTTAAGATAAACCCAATAATGTAAGACCTACTTAGGCCAAGATGACATTAAAATAGGGTAAAATTAAAAAATTCACCACATTTTCCATATGCCTTATATTAACTTGAAAATTGACTATATTGTATCGTTATATGTCTGGTATATTTGAAAAAAAAAAACAAGTCATTTAGATTAGTATATCTAGAGTTATTTATATGAGAGTGTAACAAGGTCAAGTTGCCATATAAGGAAAATATGCATAAACATTAGGTCAACTTGTATAGATCATGCCATAGTTGCATACCAAGCATTCATAATCATTTTGACATACTTATAACCATGTGTGTATCAAATGTTAGGATCTCAACAATTTGAGGAAGCCTTAGAAAGAGAACCAAACCTACCATAAGGTTTGTCACATCAAAAGGTGAGTAAAAACCATAATTAGATTATAATGTGTATGTGTGATAATTCTAACTCTCTCTCTCCTTATGTCATGTACATATATCTAAATAGGAACTAGTTTATGGTCACTAGAATTAAACATTAGTTAACATATATGTACATTAAATACATGTTGGATTATGTATGTATGATGAATAAACCTTTGTGCATATGTATTTTTTGACATGAATGCCATGATTTGTAAATGAAAATGGTCATTATAGTTATTGCTTCAACAAGCATTATAGTCAAAGCCAATGACATTGAATGATAATCAATAGGCACTAGAAGTAATCATTACAAGTTCAATGGCAGCCAATGAAGAAAAACAGGGGTTGTCACCTTTAATGGCTAGTTTTACAAAAAAGCTATTAAACATAACATCAATTGTTCTGATGCCTATTTTTTGAGTTTGACTACATAAAGAACATTTTTGAAGACTAGAAAGAAGTTAGAGACTTTAAAGAATATTTGTAATCATTTAAAGAACTTTTAAGAAGTCTTTGTGTAATCATTTTTAGGTGTTGCTTGTATTTTTAGGTAAAGTAAGGTTACTTTGTTACTCTTGTTTAAAGTAGGTTTTCTTAAGCTTTGAAAGTGCATTTACGGCCTAATTAAGAGGCATTTGTACCTTAAGAAATGTATAGGGTTGGGTTGGCTCTCATGTTCCTTGTAAAAGTGGGTGATTATAAAGGTTGCCCTTGAGCCTATAAAAGGGAAAGGTTGTTCCTGAGCCTTCAAAAGGAATTGAAAAGACCTAAGTGAAAGCTTAGGGAGTGGAGTAAGCATGTTGCTAAACCACTATAAAATCCTTATGTTGATTTGTGTTTGTTTGTTGTTTCTCTATTACTTATTTGTATTTTTATTTATAACCCAATTCATCCCTATTAGGTTGACTCATTTACCACTCATCACAATAATTGGTATCAGAGTTCGACCTCTTTTGAAACATAAGTGCAAGAGGGAGACCATGACAACCCAAAATGAGCATGGACCAAAAGGATAATAAGTTGTGAGACCTACCTTCTTCAATGGAATAGAGTACCAATATTGAAAGAGCGAAATTTATTACTTTCTTAAATCTTAATCTACTGAGTTATAGAGAAAGGTCCATACACTATAATGAAAAAATTTATTGACAGGAGTCAAATAGAAAAGGACATTGATGAGATGTCTGATAAAGAAAAAAAAGGCATGTTGCTAATATTGACAAGTCTATCCATATGTTCTTTTGTGCCTAAAGTATATGTGAGTACAACAAAGTGGGCATGAAGTCTACTACCAAGGAAATTTGGGAGGCCTTGGAGATCACACATAATCAAGTCAAGGAAAACAAGATGGAGACCCTCAATTTGTAGTATGAAACCTTCCTTATGAAGCCTGATGAAATAATCTTACAAATGTATGATCTGTTCATTGAGATTGTTAGAGAAATGAAGGCTCTTGGGAAGACATTCACCAATGTGGAACTTGTGAAGAAAGTTTTGAGGTGTCTACCTAAAGAGTGGCTTGGCAAGGTTACCTCTATTAAGGATTTAAAGTATTTGAAGACCATGCCACTTGATAAGTTATTAGGAAATCTCATTGACTATGAGATAAGCCTAAATTAAAAAGCTCTATCCACATATGAGGATGCAAATAAGAAGAAGACTGGGATAACACTCAAAGCTACTTCCACATGTCGTGCTCAGATGATGAAGAGCTAGATGAATAGCATATGGCCCTCTTAACGTATAAATTTAGAAGGATGTTGAAGAAGAATGGCAAATGAAGCTTGAGTAGATTGAATGCTATGGATATGGAAGGCTTGGCCACATGAAATCAGGCTATCCAAAAGCTAGAGTTGAGAAGAAGGACAAAAAGAAGAAGAAAGCCTATAAAGCCATTTGGGATTACTCTAGTGCATCTGAACCAAATGAGGATAAAGAAGAACCAATGGCCTTTGAGGAGAGCTTTTCAAAATAGGCATGTCCTAACTCTCTTGATAGTGATTTAGATGAGGATGATCAATGGTTAGAAGTATGTTTATTATTAAAAAATCTTATTGAGGCCCTAAAATCCACCAACAATGACCTTGATAAAAGTTTTGAAAGAAATACAATTTTTAAAACTGAATTGGTGGAACTAAAGAAAAAATTTGATTTATTACAAAAGGAAAATGAGGATTTAAACCATGAAAATAAATTTGATGAAATTTTGTCTTCTCAAAATGAGAGTCTCAAGAAAGAGATCTCAGCTTTTAAGGATTCACTTTGCTCTTTTACAAAAGGAAAAGAACTTAAACTTATTTTGGGCTTTCAAAAGAAGTCAAAGGACAGACATGGCTAAGGTTTTGATCACTATAAACCTACCACTTCTAAGCCAAAGTTTGTGAGAGCTTCTACCAAAGATAGAACTCTATCACCTTTATCTAAATCATATGTGTACAATCATAGCTGCTCTCACCATCACTCTCCCAAGCCAAAGGCAAATCATGTCGTTATTTCTGGAACTAGGCATATCAGCAATGTAAGCATTCCTTCACATTTTAGGCACCAATCCTTTAGGAAGCCACCTCACACTTGCTCAACGCAAGAGTTTAAGAAAACATTTGTATGGAAATGCTTTTAGTAAGGAAAATATGGCCATAAAGCATACTTTTGTTATGCTAGGTAGAGAGATGAGCATGTTTATGTTGCTAACCCCATAGACCCAAAAGAAGATGGGTACCAAAGAAAGTTTAATTTTGCATGTTTGGAAGCTACTCACGCTCTACTTAAATTGAAGAATTAAATGGTAAGAGTAGCTGAAGATTTAAAAAAATATATATATTTTTAGAGAACACAATAATTGGTGTTAATTGGTATCATTAACTATAATGTATCTCAATCCCTCTTTTTTTTTTTTCTTTTGTTTAACATGCTTTTGTGTTAGCCCTACACACCAAGAATGGGGTTGAATTGGAGTTTAAAAAAATTAAAATGACGATAACGAAATGTAGAAAAGAAGACATAAGATTTATAGTGGTTTAGGACCACGTCCACTCCCCAATTCTCTGTAATTGGGTGTTTTACTCTCTAAAAATGGTGTTTCCAAGCTCACACCTAACTTTTACATTTTGTGCTTTCAAGGCTCGCAGAACAACCTTTCTTACAAGTGTTTTCAAAGGCTAACACTAAAACCTCTCTCAAGTGTTTTCACATGCTCACATTAAAACTTTTCTCAAGTGTTTTACAGGCACACACTGAAACCTACTACAATTGGTGTTTATGCTCACACCAAACAATCACTTAAAGAATAGAAAGAGTGAGTAGCAAAAGTGCAAGAGTTTTGTTACAAGTTAATGAATTCTCTTGCATTTACATCTTTTTGGTAAAGTATTTATAGCTTATAACAATCAAAGAGACCTTACACTATGAAACTCATTAAATCTCCAAATCATGCTAAGCAGATTCTGCATTAATTGCATGACAAGCGAGAGTCGCAATCGCTACTAATGATTCGTGGTCGTGACATTCCAATTTCCATATAGGAGTCAAAAATTATGGTGAAAAATCCTATTTGTGTCTAACGACTAGTCTACATGTCATATCTTCATTGGTCCATAAGGAAAATATAGTCGTTACTTTCTAACTGACCATAAAAGTTGTGGTCGTGATTATTCTTTGTACAGGTTGTGACTCAGGATTTGAATTCTTCTATTTGAAAGACAATCTCCATCTTCTTGATTTTGCGGTCGCTACCCAAAATTTTGGCCTCGTGAATTTTGTTCTCCAACGGATACCTGGGACATTTAGCACGTTGTGATTATGGACTTGGTTCCCTATTTAGTCACTATGAAATTCGTGGTCACAAATGAGATACGACACTGACTGTGAATTCATCTATGACTTTGACACTCCCATCTTTAGATGAATCACAATAGAGATGATACCAGCGAATTCGTATGGCCTAATTTCATCTTGTTATTGAGCTAAGTTATAGTTGTGAATTATAAGTAACTGATCGCAAATTTTGATGAACTTTGCCTTCTTAAAGATTATGAACTCCATCCAACTTCCACTTGAAAAACTAACTTAAATCTGCAAAACAACACTTAATTGAACCATTAGGATTGATCAATCTCCTTTTTCAAGATCAAAAGTGGTCCAAGACTTAGGATTAACCATCTTAGTCCAACAATCTCCCTCTTTTTTATTTTGACAACTTATATTGATCCTAATGAGAAAATAATACATAAATGTAAAGTTGGAGTGTAATATGATTTAATGAATGCTTAAGGTGAAATTTTCTAAGTATGACATTCAATTAATCAAAATGAAATTTCTAAAAATCCTAACTATGATAGTATGATGCTCCCCCTCAACTTATGCTACTATTTGCAACTTATTTTCTCTCGCCCTTAGATTTAGATTCTTTCTTGATTATATCTCTCCCCCTTTGGAAAGATTGAAAAGAGGGTGCATAAGGGAAAATAATACATGCATAACAACTAGATAAGTGTTCATAAGGAGAAAAATAAGAATGCAATAAAAGTAAATTTTATCAATCACATGAGACAAGGAATTTCCAAGAAACATTGCATATTTATTTATAAACAATTGTATGATCACAAGTTTTTCATTGAAAAGTAGAAAGAAAATATAAGGAATCTATAATCTAGAAAGTTAGAAAGTCATCATCATCACCAGAAGTTTCTTCTATTTCCTCATCATTATTGGCACCTTTTGCTTCCTCTTCATCCTCAATATCTTCATTGCCTTCTTCTTCTTGAGTATATTCAAATTCAGTGTAGTTCGAAAGATGAAAAGGAGGAACACCTAATTTTCTTGCAAGTCCACCATGTCACTATGAAGATGTGAGAGAAATAGGAATCATCTATTCATCATTCTCATCATCTTATCCAATTTTCTGTTAATGGTGGCAAAAGACAGTTTGGATTTGGGTTTTGGTTGAGGAATGGGGATTGGAGGTGCTTATTCTTCAATGATGAGCCTCTTCCTTTTAAAGGCTTGGGAAGTTTCCATTTTCTTGGCCCTAATAGCACCCAGGGCATAAGCGTAGGTATCTAGGTGTATGGCTTTGGCGTTGATGAGGTAAGTGATGTCAAGAAAGCTTTGAGAAGGGAGGAGTTTCTTGGTGAGGAATTTTTCATTTTCCTTATCAAGTGCCCCTACAAAGTGATATATCACAGTAATGTGAGAAGGCAGAAGGAATTGGCTTTTGGGTTTGGTACTCATGTGGATCAATTGATCCATAAGATATCGACTAGTTTGAATTGGTTTGTTTTTGACAAGGCAAAAAAAAATGCTAAGTCTTTTTGTGATACTTTCTCATTACCATTGCCTTTACCATTTACAAAAAAGATCATGATACGATGGAGTATCCAAAGATGTAGGGTTTTAATGTGTTTGGCCAATGAAGTTTTGGGGTCGTCTTTAGTTTCAATAGAAATTTCAGACCATAATTTGAAATAAATGACATCAAGCGCAAAGATGATAAAAAGAATGTTTTCTCCAACTTGAAGATTAAAAATGGAGGAAAGTTGTTCAAAGGTGATATAAAAAGGATCGCCAAAAGCCCGAAATACTAACTTGTATTGCCCTGCTCGAGAATCAGCTTTCCAACTCAATTGGACCATGCACATGAATTCCCTCACAACTTCTTCGTAATCAGGTTCATCCCGAAAGATGAACTTATTCTAGCCCAAGTTGGGGAGGAAAGCACAAATCTATGCACTGATGCCCAAGGTCTCCAACAGAAAGGTAGAAGGAATCTTGTTAGGGAGAATGATCTTAGAAGAATTTGCTTTGTACCTCTCTTTCTCCTCCTTGGTGATGCCCTTCATTAAGAGGAGTGCAAGCGGTACAGATGGCCGAGCCACAGCCTTAGCTTTATCAGCTTTTGAGAACTTCTTGGGAGCCACTGCAGAAAATAAAAAAATTTCAAGATTTTGAGAGCTTTGGAAGCATAAGAGTTTTGGAGTAGGATGAAGTGATGAGAATCACTGTTTAGAGGGTTTATATAGCCATTGAAAGGGTGCACAAATGGCTAGGAATTGATTTACGAAGGGCTTGAAATGGTTGGCAGTCAAATCACTTAATGGCTTGCAAGTTACTTAAATTCACATTTGCCAATTCAATGATCGTGGTCGCAATTTCTGAAAAATGCAAGTAACAAATAAATTTTCCTCTAGAATACGCACTTGGATGGTAAAAAATTTGAATTCTTGACCAAAATTCACGACGGAGCTTAATTCTCGTGACCGTGATTTGATGTTTGACAATCGAGTGACTAGGGCTTATAATTTATGACTGTGAAGAGAACATAACGACCGCGAATTATGTGTCATCAAGGATAAGAATGAAAAATAAAGTTTTGAAAGAATCAAAATTGTGGTCCACTTGGAATATGCCACATAGAAAACACAAGACATGTAATCAACAATCAACACACATAGCAATCATACATAAGATCAAAATTTTCACTTTAGGGAACTTCCATCAAGCATTCCCAATTCTCTCTTAATGATGTTTAATCTTTCTTAACGGAGAGGTTTAGTGAAAATATCTACAAGTTGATGATTTATGTCCATAAACTCTAGCACAACATCACCCTTTTGCACATGATCTCTAAGGAAACGGTGCCTAATATATATGTGTTTGCTTCTATAGTGTTGGATGGGATTCTTAGAAAGATTGATAGCACTAGTGTGATCACATTTAATAGGAATGTGATCAATCACTTTGCCAAAATCCTTCAATTGTTGTTTCATCTAAAGGACTTGGGTGCAACAACAACCCATAGCAACATACTCAGTTTATGTAGTGGATAAGGCAACTGACACTTGCTTTTTGATAAACCAAGATACTAAGCATTCACCTATAAATTGGAAATTCCTAAAAGTGCTTTTTCTATCTAATAAACTACACACATAATCTGCATCCAAATATCCTACGAGACTAAAGGATGAATCCCTAGGATATCATAACACTAAGTTAATTGTGCCATACAAATACTTAAAAATTATCTTAACAACATTTAAATGAGACTCTCTAGGAGAGGATTGGAACCTAGCACACATACATACGCTAAACATGATATCTGACCTAGAAGCAGTAAGATAAAGTAAAGATCTGATCATACCCTAATATCTCTTCTCATCTACCTTCTTACCCAATTCATCTTTGTCTAGCTTGATAGTACCACTCATAGGGGTTCTGGCAACTTTGCAACCATTCATGCCAAACTTCTTGAGTATCTCCCTTGTGTACTTGGCTTGGTTGATGAAGATCCCTTCTTTGGTTTGGTTGATATGTAGACCAAAAAATAACTTGAGCTCTCCCATCATGCTCAATTCCTAGTCATACACCTAGCAAAATCCTCGCAAAGAGACTCATTAGTAACACCCAAAATGATATCATCAATATAAATTTGTATAATTAATGTATCATACTTATGTTTTTTAACAAATAATGTGGTATCCACCTTTCCTTTTTCAAAATCACTTTTCAATAGAAATGAACTAAGTCTTTCATACCAAGTTCTTAGAGTTTGTTTCAATCCATATAAGGCTTTATTCAATTTAAAAACATGATTTGGAAAAAAAAAATGTGACTAAAAACTATTAGGCTATTTACCATAAACTTCCTCCTCAATAAATCTATTAAAAAATGCACTTTTAACATTTATTTAAAAAAGCTTAAAATTCATGTGGCATGCACAAGCTAGAAATATCATAATGGCCTTTAATCTTGCAACAAGGGTAAAAGTCTCATCATAATCTATGCCTTCCTTTTGGTTGTGTCCCTTAGCAACCAATCTAGCTTTATTCCTTGTGACAAGACCTTGCTCATCTAACTTATTCCTAAATACCCATTTGTAACCTACAATGGAGTGTTCTTTAGGCCTAGGGACAAGTTCCCATACCTTGTTTCTTTTAAATTTATTGAGTTCCTTTTTACATAGTAAACACCCAACTTTAATCATCAAAAGCCTCATCAATTGACTTTGGCTCAAGTTGAGAAATAAAACCATGATTATTATCTAAAAGATGAAGTTGTGATCTAGTACTTACACCCTTGGAGGTATCACCAATGATCAAATCCTTCGGGTGATATTTAAAAAATCTCTAATCGTTGGGCGGATCTTAGCTTGGCTCATCTATTTCTTGATGTTATGGCTCCTCATCTTCTTTTGATAATTCACCTCCTTCATTTTTTTTTTTTCCTCTCTTCTTGTAGTGTCTTCCAATTCCAACTTTTTAAAATCACCTATAAGATCATCAACAAAAATACCTTTCCCAATATCAATTTTACTAAAGTCACCAAAGACAACATTCATTGACTCTTCAACTACCATTAAACTCTTATTGAAGACTCTATATGCCTTGCTAGGGGTGGAATAGCCTTAGAATATTCCTTCATTAGTCTTGGAATCAAATTTCCCAAGATTATCCTTGGTATTTAAAATATAGCACTTATATTCAAATACTCTTAGGTATGATATCTTGGGTTTTCTACCAGTCCATAGCTCATAAGAAGTTTTATTGAGAATGGGTCTTTTAAAAAAAATCTATTTGCAATATAACACGAAGTATTAATGGCTTCAGCCTAAAAGTAATTCGATAAATAATACTCATTGAGCATGGTCCTAGCCATTTATACTAGTGTTATATTTTTTCTCTTTACAATACCATTTTGTTGTGGTGTTCTAGGAGTTGAAAAATTATGGAAAGCTCCATTCTTCGAACAATAAGTTTTAAAAGACTCATTTTAAAATTCCTTTCCATGGTCACTTATAATAGAAGAAATGAAGTAACCCTTTTCATTTTGAACTATTTTTGCAAAACTCTTGAAAGCATCAAAAGTATCATTCTTATGAGCTAAAAAGGACAACCAAGTAAAACTAGAGTAATCATCAACTAGGACTAGTGAATAATGCTTTCCACCTAAGCTAGCACTTCTAATGGGTCCTATTAAGTCCATATGAACTAGTTTAAGAGGTATAGAAGAACTTACAACATTATTTTCTTTGTGTGAGGCTTGATGTTGCTTCCCTAATTGGCAAGGATCACATGTCTTGTCTTTAGTGAAATTTAGCTTGGGAAAGTTTTCCACCAACTTTCCTTTAGATAGGCTTTGAAGAAGATCCATGCTTGCATATCCAAGCTTTCTATGATATAACCAAGCTTCATTGCTCAAAGACATAAGACACTTAAAAGATTGGTTAGCCAAATTGTCTAAGTCAATTGAGTAGGTATTGCCTTTCCAACCTTGAAAATAACCTCATCATCCAAAGTGGTGACTCGACATTCCCTATGATCAAATGTGACTTTATTACCTTTGTCACATAATTGACTTACACTCAACAAATTATGTTGTAAACCACTAACTAATAAAACATTATCAATTAAGGAACAACCATTCTTACCAATGGTTCTAATGCCAATTACCTTACCCTTGTCATTGTTACCAAATGTGACATCTCTACCTTCTTTTTCCTTCAATGTCGTGAATAGCATTTTATCTTCAGTCATATGCTTAAAACATCCACTATCCACATGCCAATTGCTTGATTTGGTGGTTGCCACACTTCCCTACACAATAAAAGTGAATCACCTTTTCTTAGGTACCAAAGCATACTTAGGTCCTAGGAGGTTAGGAGTTGAAGGGTCATCTAATTTGAGGTGAGCCTTCCTAATAAAACAATGAATGTTAACATGCCAAATTTTCATGTAATAATGGCATTGGAGTTTAGACTTGTGAGTTTTTCTCTTATACACAAATTTAATATGAGTAGGAGGCCTTCTCAGACTTTAATTGTGTGAGTGCATGTATGTGTATGTGTGATGAGAAGTAGTAGAGAATTGTTTATGGGTGTGAGCATGCTTTTTGTTATACATGTAGGTATGGTTGGCTCTTTGAGTCTTCGCTCTTAAGCTGTGGGGACCTTCCCTTTGCCTTTAGGCTTAGAAGGCTTAATGTTAGAAGCACTTTTCTTTCTAATTACCTCAACACTTGAAGTTTGAGGCTCTGATGATCTAAAAAATGTAGTATGTGATGATGAGGAAGCTCCATTGAAGCCTATACCATGTCTAATCAATGGTGGTCTTTGAGACACAATCAATGTGTCCAAGGCTTCCTTTCTTTTATGGAACTTAAAGATTGGACTTCTAAGCTTAATGACTTCTCCTTTTAGGGAGTCATTCTCTTTTCTCAATGAAGCCAATGAAGAAGATGATATAAAAAGATTTTTCATAGATTTTTTGAGCTCATCATTTGATGTTCTCAATTCGCTTGCAATATCATTGAGGGATTTATAATCATCTTCCAATTTTTGACATTTTTTCTTGTAAGACTTAATTTATGACTTGTATTTGTCACATCTCATAGTAAAAGCCTCTAGAAGCTCTTCATCTATCTCAT
>CATIWR010036190.1:0-13727 GCA_949677035.1 Omphalea diandra
TCATTTGTTATATGTCTCTCTTCACATTGGCCATTTGTAAAAGATATATATATATATATATATATATATATATATATATATATATATATATATAGATAAAATATGAATTGTCAATTCTACTTAAAAGAAAAAAAAATAAGAGAAAGATTAATGAAAGAAAGAATAATTTTGATATGAAAAAATAAAGAGAAAACTCCTCAAATCTATAAGATAGACGAGAAAGATAGGAGATGAAAAGTTTATTAATATATGATGTGAGTGAAGAATAATTCTCTTATTTTGATTGAATTTAATTAAAAACAGATAAGAACGATATAAAAATAATAAAATATATAAATATTATATTTATTTTAAAAATAAAAATATATTATAATAAAATCTAGGAAATTTTTAATATTTTACTTTTTTCTAATTCTAAAATAAGCAAAAAAGAAATTGACAACCGTGTATGCCATTTGTCTTGCGTTGATAAGAAAAGGCTTATTGCATGCGCCAGCAAAATGGTGCATTACAAATCCCACCAACTAACAGGTGAGCAACCGCCCTATAAATGTCCATCAATTCATTGGTTCAACTTGGACCGACCGCGTCCAAGATCAGGTCAGCATGAAGGGGGTTTTTTTTTTTTAAAAAAAAATTAATAATAATAAAGGAAAGGAATTTTTGTCTTTTATAATTAGCTACATAACATCTATAAAAAAAATATTTCTATAATTTAAATTTATTTTTCAATTCAATTAATAATGACATATTTATTTTATTTTAAAATTATAATATTATTTTTATCATAAAATTTTTAAAATAGATTTATATTTTTATCAATTATAAAATTTCTATCAATAATGTTACATGGATTAAAATTTGATATTATAAGTTAGGTTTGATCTGAAAGATAGTGATTGATAATCTATTATTATTAAGATTAAATAATTGATCTTAAATTACATAAAAAAATAAAATAAAATAAAAATAGTAAATAAAACTCTAAATAATAAGAGATAAAATAAATAAAATAAGAGAAAAATATTTCATTTATTAAAAAAATCAAAGATTTTATTTTTTTAAAAAAGATCGTACTGCTGAGAATAGCTATGTTTTGTTGATTAGTTAATTAAAAAATCAAAGAAATTTTTTTGTTTTAAAAAAAATCATACTGATGAGAAGAGCTCTATTATGTTGATTTTAAATAGGCATGAAAGTTGATAATAAGAAATTTCAAAATTATTTTCTTATTAATGATGCTTCTTGCTTGATCAAATTTATATTTAATTTTTTGAAAAGATAATATTTAAGAATGTAAAGTATAGAATCCACGCCTAATGCAATATTTTTTTTTAAGGGAACTAATTACTTAATTTTAGAGAGATGCGTCACTCCTATTGTTATAATTGCTAAAATAGGAGGTTCAATAATATTTAAATCGTTCGCCATTCTTGATAAGCACTAAAACTTTTGACATTTGCTATTTCTTTTTTGGTAGCAGCCCATTAATAATATATTTTTATTAAATTAAATAATTTTAATAAAAAACAATATTTTTGAGAGAAATTTTATTTGAAATGCACTAAAATAACAAAGTTATGTTAAAAAAAAAAAAGGGCGTTGCTAAATCATCGAATGCGTAGATTAACTGAAAAGGGAGATTGTTGTAACTTAATTAGAAATTTCGAATTCGAGTTTTGAATATGCAATTATATTAAAATTTGGGTTTAGTTTGTTTCATAAAAAATAACTTGTTTGAGAAAAATATTTTTTTAAAAAAATATTTTCTAAGTAGCATATTTTCTAGTGACCACACTATAAAAAAATATTAATTTATATTTTGATTTATAATATTTTAACAAAATTTAAATAATAAATATTTTATATTTAAACTATTTATTATTCCAGATAAGAAAAATTATATTAAAAATGAAATTTTTTGTGGCGTTTCACTGATCATCTGCAATCATCGTCGGTCGACAATGATCAGTGACGGTTTCAATAGTCAATGATGATCAATAATAATAAATATATGTATTTATATAATTTATTTTTTATTTTAATGAGTGTGCCAAAAATCAAAAAATAATTTTTTGTTTTCAAAACGAGAAATTATTTTTTTGAAAAATAACTTTGTTTTCCAATTGATCATGCAAATATTTTCCATTGACCCATTTTGTCTGAATGCTCATTTTTATGGATACACCAAACAAAAAAAAATATAAAAATATTTTTCCCGAAAAATCTTTTTTACAAACAAACGGAGCCTTAGTAGAAGAATATTTCCACTCTAATCATCCTGCTTGATTAGAATTCAAATTGCTTTCATATTCAAAGATTTTTTTCAATGTAATGATTCTAGTCTACTCAAATTCATATCAACTTTATATTCGAAAAGTTTTGCCACTATAATAATTCTACTTGATTTGAATTTAGTTCAGTTTCGTATTCGAAGAGTTTTATCATTTTAGTAGTCATACTTAACTCAAATTTAGGTTAATTCCATATTTAAAAAGTATAAAAATATCAGATGATCTGATATATATATTAAAAAAAAACGAGTGGCTGGTGTCTGCTTTACTATTATTAGTATTCTAATAACAAACGATAATACTGTTTTATTTTTTTTAAAAAGAAAGCAGGAAAGAATAATAGTATTTAATAAAAAAACATTAGACAAGACAATAATTAAAAAAATGTTAAAAAAAAAAGGGTAGATGTAACTTTTTGTGATTCCTAAACTTTACAAAATGTGAGAGAGAAAGAGAGAGAGAGAGAGAGAGAGAGAGATCATCATCATATTCCCCTTTTTGTAACGCACGCCCTTCCCTTACCTTTTACGCGTTTTTCGACCACTTTTCTACAAACTCTCCTTTTCACATTTCCTTCCTTACGCTCTCACTCTTCCCTTCTTCTTGTCTTGTTCTTCTTTTTTGACTTTGACCACAAACAACTCCAATATCTCATCACTCCAATGGCTGAGACGTTTGTATTTTCTTCTATCCCTTTGTTTGGAAATGGGCAAAAATGGAGGCACAAAAGCAGGTCGGAGAAAATAGTGGTGAATTTTTTTTAAAAGATGAAGAGACAATAAATAGAAGATAAGATAATCTCCCACTTTTTTGTCTTTTCATTTTGGAGAGAACCATTTTTTTCTCTTTTCCAAATAAATATAGAAAGTGTCTTGTTCGTAAAATTTTAAGAGAAAAATTTGTTTCTTGAGAAACCTATATTTTTAAATATATGAATCTCACCTTTAAGGAGAAAATACTTTTCCGTTTCAAAGTTGTGAAGGGTTATTTTTCTGACTATTAAAAATTTATATAATTATATACTTACAAATGTATCTTAATTAATGTAATATATAGATTTATATAATCTTATGTATTTTTATTTACAAAACTAAAATTTATTTATTTGTTTAAGATAATTCTAATCAAAATTAATAATATAGATCATCATTCAATTTTAATTAAAATAATTATTGAACTACAAAAACTATATTTTCTTATTAATTCATTGAGTAATTAAATTATTTTTAAATTTTTATTATTATAGAATACATATTTTGAATTATTAGTATGTTATAGTTATTAAATATTTTTTTAAGAGAAGAGAATAATTATTTGATACTGTTAAATAATATTTATTAATTATATTATAATATTTCACAATATTATTATTATATTATAGTTTACATTAATTTTAATAATATTATATATTATAATTATATTTCATATTAAATGAATCATTATGATAAATTTTATTGTATAAAACTTTTTGTATAGATTAATTAAATAAAAATATGCACTTATGTTAGGAATATGGTAGTAATTTATGTTAATTTCTTTAAATTATTCTATGTATAAATTAAAAATATTAAATCTCAATTTCTCAAAAGATGTTATATCGATCAAACACAAGAATTCTACATTCTTAAAATTTTTTACCCAAAAATTTACTTTCCTAAAAAATGATTTTGAATAGAAATATTAAATTTTAGCAACCAAATGCTCCCATAGAGAAAATAAATATTTTTCTCACTTCCTCTTATCTCATTTTTCTCTTTATTGTTTGTTTAAATCAATAATAATTATAGAGGTGGATATGATACGCAAAAATATCGAATCAAAATAAAAAATTAATTATTTTATTTTAATTTTAAAAAATATTTGAAAAAAACTGAAAATTGTCATTCTTTACTATTCTAAAGTTGAAAAATGGGATGATTGTGAAGCAATGTGTGTATCTGAAGCAAATATAGTACTTTTATTATTAAATATATAAATTATATTAATACTATGTTGATATAAAATTATGCATATATATATATATATATATATATATGCATAATTTTAAAATCTAACTTAAAATTATGCATTGTTTCAGATATTAATACTATATTTGTTTTTTTATTAATATAGTATTAATAATTTTATATCAACATAGTATTAATATAATTTATATATTTAATAATAAAAATACTATATTTGTTTTTTATTAATTCGCGATTAAGTATTAATTATTTTATTTTTTGATTGATTTAATCAATATTTTTATATTTTGAAGAATCGGAATAAAATGTTAAATGTTATTCACTATTCGATTAATTGAAATTGAAACATAAGCACTCCTAATCATGGCTACCAGAAAAAATAAATTTCCATTGCGTTGATGAAGCGAACAATTTTTGAGACCTCATATTATTTAAGAGTGTGTCTATATATATATATATAAAATAAGGTTAACCTTAATTCGCTTTTCTTTATTCATGATATATTAATAGTCATTAAATATGAATTTTAACATATAGATTAATTTCATTTGTGAACATCAGTTATCAACAACTTTAATATTGTCTCAAATTTTTAGTTTATGATTAATAGGATTCACAAAGATTGATTATGTATTAATTTCACTTTTAAGTATTATACTTGTCATTTTTTAGGAGAAGCACAATATATATCATTGAATTTTCATACAAATCATCAATTTTCAATTTACATAAGTTAATTTTAATTTTGTAGGATAAGACCACTTATATATATGTGTGTGTGTGTGTGTGTGGAGATATAAGGTTTTGATATGATGGATTAATATACTAATTTTATATTTTATAGAAATATATTCAGGGATAAATTCAGAATCATAAATTTAGGAGCATCAAAGACAAAATTTGATAAAATTTTAAATAGTGATTTGAATATAAAATTTAATTTTTTTTAAATGTTGATTGAAAAATAGTTTTTAGTAGAATCAGTAATAATTACAATAGTTATAATATATAATTCATGTAAACAATTAAATTTATTGCTATATATTTTATAATTCAATTATATTATTATAGCTATTTTTATTAATTAAATTTTGATTAGGAGTAAAATTCATAATATTACAATTTAAAAACAAATTATATACTATTACTTTAAAACTTATTTTTATTATTACAATATTTTACAGTAAGCATGGATGAAAGATAATTCAATGGAAATAAAACAGAATAAAAGGGAACTAAGTACAATTATATTGTGCTACTTAAAGTTTTTAAGGAAAGAGGAGAATAGAACGAGAATAATCTTCTTTCATTCCCATTGAAGCAGGTGAAATTGATTACACTCTAATTTAAGGTATACAAAATTTCAACTCATAAAAAAAAATGACACATTATTTATTTTTTATCATTGACTAAAAATTTTATCATTTATCAATTTGATCTTTTAATATTGATATTTTCTTCTCCTCCCATTCGTTGAAACAAAATTAACACATTTTTCCTCATTCCCTTTAATGACTATTTATTATATAGTCAAACACAAAATTTTTTTTCTTTCTTTTTCTTCAACTTCCTGACTTTTCTTTTAAAATTCCTTCATCCCTCCTCTTGACCGTCTTACCATAGATAGTGTTAATGCTATCAAAATTATTTGACAGCAATTAATGCGTGAATTGTAGCCTTCCAACATGTCGTAACAAAGTCCATTGATTGATATATTTGGATCACTTTTTTACTCAATTATTTGACAAATCAATTCTTTATATTTATAATTTTGATCACTAATACGTGAAATTTTAACAACGATTCTGTACATATAAATTTTAACCAATGAAAAATATTTTAATTGATTAAGTTTTAATTTAACTTAAATTATTATTAATTATCTAAAATATTTAATTTATTTTAATTTAAATTATATCATCCTCACATCATATTCATTTTCTTCTTCTATATAAATTAAAAAAAAGATTGTACCTTAATTTAAGATCAATCTCGTCCGACTCTTCTTAATTTGAAAAAGTCAAATCAGAAGGTTCATTTTTTTCACAAAATCATATAATTATAATCCACTTATATACTTAGATAACTTATGTTTACTTGTTTATTTTATTTTTCGTATATGGAACTATATACACTATTTAACAGAGATGACAAATAAATTGAATTGAATTGACAAATGTGATGGATAGATAAATTATTAAATATCAAGTTGATAGCATAGGAGAAATATATTCACAATAGAATGACAGGATTAAGAAAACTCCAATTATAATATAATATTATAAAAGAAATATATATTTCAATTCACAACAGAATGATAGGATTACGAAAACTCCGATTACTAATTTGCTTTTTAATTTGATTTGAAATTTGTTCATAATGGTTAAAATAACAACTCACTTTTAAAAAATTTTAAATTTTATTTTAAATAAAATCTTAACCATACAATTTGAAATGAATATTATACGTCATATAAATATGACTTCAAACATAATATGATCTAAATCTACTTAATCTAATAGTAAAATGAGATTATTTAAGAATGAATATCATAATTTGAATATCATTGGAAATGATAATTTTTTATTTGATTTGAAAATTCAATTTAAACTTGTCCAAAAAATATCCAAATTCAATAGGAAGTAAAAGAAAATCCAAATTTGCTTGCACTTGGAATAATCCAAAAATTTTTACATTAAATTCAACCTTATCTTAACCTATATAAATTGACTCAATTTTAACTCAACTGAAAATCATTAAATTGAGCATCATCATGTTCAAATGCAATTTTATCCATTTTATTTCAAAATCAAGCTTGTCAGTTTTAGTTTATTAGTTTTTGAGTTGAGTTTGAGTCTATTCACTAATTTAAATAATTGATAAAAATTACATATTTTTAATACTAATTTTAGTATACAATTCTATTTTTATATAGTAATACATACTAATTTTTAAATTCATAAATTTAAAATTTATTTCTTACTTAATATATGATTATTTTTATAAGTATCAAATATAATATTAGTTTAAATAATATCTTTTTATAAAAAATTAAATTGATCCATTAAAATATTTAAATTTTAAACTTATTTCGAGATTGATTTGTTTATTAGACGGCGAGCTTGAATGAGTTTTTTAACAAGTGGAATTCGAGTAGCTTGAATAATCTTATAGCTTTAATTTGTTTTATTAATTAATGCTAAATTTTTAAGTCTTGAGAATATAATAACGTTAGGTTGTAAACTCGTAGATGATGAGGCGAAAAGGGTTCAACGAAATAAGGGAAACGGAGTGAGTTTTCAGAATGAGCAGCGTGTTGGCCAAATTAGGCAAAAGCAAATTCGAATTTTTTCAAATGTCATCTTTCATATTTTGTTGATTCAAATCAAAAGGCCAATAATTATTATTAAAGCATAAATGTTCCAACGTCAAACAAGATATTTTCCTGTTTGACTTCATTGTTTTAGAGAGAGAGAGAGAGAGAGAGATTATTTTGACTTTGGAGGACTTTGCAGCACAGATTCCTTTTGTGTGCTCAATTAGCCCTAATGCTTTTTTTTCCTTTGTCATAATTGCAACTCTTTCTTAAAGAGTAATGGGATGGAATTTTAATCTTAGTTTTTTTTTTTTTTATTTTTTTTCATGTCTGTTAAAGTTTTTAATGATTATTTAAATGAAATTGTATATTCTATCCACCACAACCTAACTTTTTTAACCTAATCATTTTTTTAATGAGAAAGAATTTTATCAAATTTATAAATACAAAATTTTATTTAAATGAAATTTAATATTTCATAATTATTTATTTACAATTATTATATATAAAATTATATTTTTTATTTATTAATTTAAAAATATACGGCATTGATATGTTAGTTCATGATTTTAAAGATAAAATATGAAATAAAATTAAAAAAAATACATTACACTTCTATTAAAAACCACACTCAAATAAAAATGATTAAAATATTAATGTGAGAATATTAGATATTCATGCTTAAAAAGGTGAGATAATTTTTGATAATTTTATTATTTATTTTTAGATATAATTTATTTATTACTATTTTATATATAAAAATAATAAAATTTTAAGCAGAGCTTCTAAGAGTTACAATAATATCATAATAATTGAAAAAATGAAGTTAACAACATAATAAAATAGACTCAAAATTTCTTGTAAAAAATTATAACATTTAATTAAAATTTTAATAGATATAAATTATTTAATAGTATATTAAAATTTTGTTTTTTTATTCAATCTTCTTTACTATTTTAATCTAAGTTCTTAAAAAACAAAACAAAACTAAAATACGCTTTTCTTAAAAAAATTCTTTATTGAAAACAGTATGATAAAATTATAGCAATTAATTAATTAAATATATCTATATAAAGTAATAATAAAAAAATATTTTAATATATTAAATATATCTACCTATAACATATATATATGCTATCTATTTAGTGATTTTAAACAAATTGTTATTTTATATAATTTTTTAAATTTTATCTCTGATCAAATAATCAAATAAATATTTTTAAATTAAAAATAAAATTAAATATTTTAAATATCTCAAATCCTACCTATTAAAATAGTTGCTATCATTTCCTTTCATAATAAAATAATTGCAATCAAGCAAGTCAACTTTTAACTACCAACCTTTAATCAATGAAGTGGGAAGTAATCCCAACTGCTAATTGACTGACTCTCATGTTTGCATCTACAATTTAATCAATTAATTCAAATTCCTTTTTTCAACCCAAAATATATATCTTGTATTTATTTATTCTTCCATTTGTGAATGGAAAATATAATAGAATTTTCACTTAAGAAAAAAGGAAAAATAAAAATGACAGAAAATAATAGTTGTTAAAAAATACTTTTCTATATAATTGTGATAATATGCAATATTGTTAAGAAAATAAGAAAGGAAAATTTGTAATATTCATGTTTATAAAATTGTAATTGCCCAAAAAGAATGTAAGAACTAAAAGAAAATAATAAAATGCCAAACTCATAGCATTAGGTGTACAAAATATAGACAAAATGAAAATTGCCCACTCATTATTGAAGATTAACTTCTCTCTTCTATATACACGCACATACGTGCATCTCAGTCAGATCCTACAAAGCAGCCCACACCGCACATAAATACATAGAATTTCAGCATATATAATAAATATATAAAATATTCATTGAAACTTGAGCCCTAGTTTGTATTTTTTTTTTAAAAAAATAATATGCATGTTATTCTAAATTGTGATAAAAAAATAAAATAAAATAACGATAGCCACTAGTTAAATATATTTCCATTTAGCATAATCTCAGCATTAAAATGGAAAAGTTGTATTTGGAACATGTTCTAATTGTCATAATGCTGATTTGGCCTCAAATGATGATAAATGTGAACATCCCAACAAAGGAACATGATTATCCATAGGACATGCATGTAAAGCCAAACGACATTTTGAAACAATAGATATACACCATATCAGTGTTGATGTTAGTACGTGCAGAATGAATGACATATCAAATCAATCTCATGCTATTGGGTTAGGTCTTTGACAGAAAGAAAGATAGCTTAGATTTATACCACACATTATAGGGCTTAAGGTGACGAGCAAAATTCATTAAGTTAGATTATATATACACCACTCACTAGTTTTTGGCTGCAACTAGTCCCACCAAGAAATTTTTATTGAGACTTTTTCACTTTGTTAATATTAACATACTTTTGTAATAAATTACAAATAAATGGAGTGATTAATTATGCAAACAAAGTGATTCAATCATGCCTCAAACGCCTTTAATCCATATTATTTTTAAAAGATGGACATCAAGTATGATTGCAATGTTTCTTCTTTTCGTGAGGTTGAAATGACTAAATTGCTCAATTAGTTTTGCCCTATTATGCTGCTGACTTTTTCAATAACCTACTCCTTATTTCTATCACATCATTAGAGTGTGCTTAGTATTCAAGTTCAAATTGCTCTTCTGCAAAGTACTATTTTAAATATTATTATAAAAAACAGTTTGAAATTATTTTTTTCTTATTTTAAGATTTTTATAACTAAAATATATCAAAATATACCATAAAAATAAATTTTAATGATCTCTCGTTTATTTTTTAGTGTGGTATTTTTTTTACAGTAACTCAAACAGCAATGCGTAATACGCCATCACTACTTTCAGCCAACTCAGTGACATCAAAGATAAACCATGGAAAAGTCAAACTTGGAAAATTTGAAACTTGTGAAAATTTTCAATTATTATGATATAGGTAAGCTGCTGCCCTTGACAACGTCCTTCTTCATGATATTTATTAGGTATCAATGTCACAATCATCGCGACTGTGCAAGCATTAACAAACAAAGTATTATAATATTTTCCATGGTTCACTTTCTCAATAAAATTACTTCTATTAGCATCAATAACATTAATTACAATTAATAAATTCAAAATCAATTCATACTTATTGATCTCATTACACTTTTATTTTTTCAGATATAATTAAACTATTTATTATTTTAATTTTCACGTTTTACTAATCAACAACCATAATAGACAAAAACCCTTTTAAGTAAGAAAACCCTCATTGGATAATACTTTATACAGTACTTCTATTTATGGAGTTAACTTTTTTTTTTATTTTATTCCAATAAAAATCCAAATTCAATTAAAATTTTAATTTTAAAATAGAAGTTGGTGAATTACTTTTTTTTTATGAATAAATAGGATAAAAAACATGGTATTTAGTATGATTTAATGATGTTTTGATAATTCTACCCAATATTTAAAATTATATTTTTAGCATTAATGAACCGTATTTCACGGAAAAATAAGTCAATGATTCAAACTCATTAGTTTTATTTATAACATTCATTGCTTTTCAAGCAAATTTTATCATTTCGGCCTTCAAATTTGTATTTTGTAGTTTATAAAAAGTTTTATAATTTTAATATTTTTTGTAGAAAATTCAATTTTAGGAATTATTTTGATTTTAGTATATATTTTTCAAAATTTGCGTTTAGCAATATAACCAAAAATGAAAAATTTTTCTATTTGAAATAAGATTCAAGTTCTCATATATATTATATACATGGTGACTATTGAGGGAGTTTTTGATAATTAATATAATTTTTTAGAGAAAGTATCTCTTTTTCCCTTCTAAATTTTCAGTATTTCCTTTATAAGTAGATGAATTTTGATGTTTGCTTTTTTGGTATTTTTATGTGAATCAACAGAGTTATAGAATGTTATTTCTTAACTTTTTATGAATTTATGTTCATAGGGTGTCTACTACATCAGGAGTACTATATATAGGAAATAAATCTTCAACTAATAAAAGATATTTCTTTGAAAAAAATCTATTTTCAAATTTTATTAGGAATTTAAGTTATAGTTTTAACAAATTTCCTTTTTTATCGAAGTTTTTTTTTACCATATATTGCTAAAACTCTCGAGTTTTTTTCATGTTCATCAAATCTCTATACTTAAACCATTCAAATCTTCAATCTTTAAATTGTCTTGAGTGTAATTCACTTTTTTCTTTAAATTAATTTTCACGTTATCAATTTGCTTGATATTATCTCTCTCCACAATAGCTATTAGCATGGCAGCAACTTCACTTTTTACGAAACTCATTAGGATTATCAATGTCATAAGCGTCCCATGGAAATGTGTCATTTCTAATGTGTAAATCCATAAGAAATAAATTAAATTAAATTAAATTAAATAATACTTATATGGTTTACCTTCTCAATAGTGTTACACATCTTTTATTGTCATCAATAATATCAATTATAATTAATAAACTAAAAAACTCACAAACCTTTTAGCTACACCAGAGAAGTGATAAATACTTTTTCCAAATTGCCTCAACTACACAATTATATATTCATACTATTAATAGCAACTAAAATATTTTAATTTTTGGAGATCAATGACCACCAATTATAATGGACAACCCTTCTTACTATTTTTGACAAAACTATCACTGCCTTAAGTAAAAATCAAATAATTTTTTTTACAAGGGCTCTATTTATAGAATTAGATCTTTCTTATTCCACTCTAATAGGAATCTAAATCTAACTATTGATAACTCTAAAGTAAGAGTCCTAAACACAAAAAAAAATAAAAAAAATTGTCTAACCAATAAAGGATATTTCTCCCATATAAAATACAAAAAAAGCTTATTTTTAAATTCCATTAGAAATTTAGATCATAATCCTATCCTAATAGTATTACTTTCTTTGTGATGGCTAATTTTGAAGGTAAAATCTTCATTATTTTTATGTTATGATATTAGTAATTTTTATTGAATTTCAATATTTTATTTTTACTTGAATAATTATATATTAGGATTGTTGGCTTGATTAATTTCTCATGAATTTATTTAAGATAATCTTAAATGTAAAACTTTTTCATGAAGATTAAAGCTTGTTAAGTTACTCAATCTAGTTAATTTTAAGTCCCAATAACTATAACTCATATGTAGCTAACTGTTAACTATAAAATTCTAAATAGATTGCTCAACTAATTCAAATATTCATGTTTAATTTTATTAATTCAATTATTAAATTTACTATATATTTGTTGGCATGAGTTGTACATTGGTCTCTACTTAGGAATATTTGAGCTATATAATTTCTATATGTGAATGATATTAGCGGTAATTCTTGTATACGAAAGTTAGCTTAGATTTAGCTTTATTTCTTATTCTTTCCTAATTAGTTCTCCATCATCTCTATATAAATATATTGTATTGCATAGTTGAAGAAAATAAGAAGAAAAAAAACCTTGTTTTCAATTCTTTCTATATTTCAACATGGTATTTGTAACGACCGTATTCATATGACATAACTCATATGGCTCTGATACCACTAACTGTAACGACCGTGTTCATATTTGCTCTGATACCAATAAATGTAATGACCACTTGTGTTTACAAATCATGTTGCTCTGATACCAGTTTTTTTTTCCACAATCTGTGATGCTACAATCGGTATCTATCAGAGCACTCAACATCCGGGATTTGCCCGTCGGCCTCGTGATGTCATACACACCGGGATTTACATGTCTGCCCCGCGTATGCTTGAGCCCTCTCTGATACCAAAACTGTAACATCTAAATTCATTTGTCAAACCAATATCTGTGATATCAATTGTTCTCATTTGTAAATCAGCTTTGATACCAAAAATTGTAACGTCACAACGTGGCTACAACTGGTACCTATCAGAGCACTCAACATCCGGGATTTGCCCGTTGGCCCTGCGATGTCATACACACCGGGATTTGCACGTCTGCCCCGCATGTGCTTGAATCCTCTGATACCACCAACTGTAACTATCGTCTTCAGTTGCAAATCATGGCATTTCATGTTCAGAAATGCATACACATTAAGGTTTATTCATCATACATATATAATCCCATATGTATTTAATGTACATATGTGTTAACTAATGTCAGGAC
>CATIWR010036193.1:0-19104 GCA_949677035.1 Omphalea diandra
TATATATATATATATATATATATATATATATATATATATATATATATATATATATATTATTTTTACTCTAATCAAAGTCCTTAATACAAAAAAAAATAATTAAGAATTTAATACGTAGAAATAAAGTATAAAGATTAAAATTAAAGATTTTTAAAATGTATTTTTACAACTTTGCTTTGACCACTCCATTGAGACATTAGAGAGACCATGCACTATTGAGTAACAATACTAATTAACTTGATAAATCCACAAAAGTCTAAATAAAAAAGAAATAATTAACTTTATGATTCATGAAAAAAATATGATTTTATTCAATACATTAAAATTGAACTAAATAATCCAATCAACTTAGAAGTGACAATTTCTTATTTCAACCTGAAAATCTAATATGTATTTGCCTAGAAAAGTGATTATAATTCAATCTGATATGGAGAAAAGTAAAAATAACTTTAATTTAAAATAATCTAAAGTTTTTGAGTCAAATTCAATGTGACCCTATATTAATTCTAACTTGACCCACAAGTCAATCAGAATTGATTCAATTTGGAATCACTCGAATTTGATCATGTATATATTATTCACTTATATATATACACACACACACACACACACACACACACACACATACATACATTCATATGTGTGTGTGTATGTGTGTAGGGGAAGTCTAGACCTACTACAAGTTGAGCCATAGCTTAGTTCTTCTTTCATTTATCAACTACCCACCTTACTAATGCTAAAACAAGATATTAAGACTGTAACCAATAAATAGCTTAAATAATGACTAACTACTTACTAGATTCTTCCATTGTTATCAACACTAGAACTTGAAGCTACTAAATAAAAGACTTTCTATATCTGAATCATGCTCTTTTGTTCCGATACCAAGTCAGGGTTGATGAAAGATCACAGGCAGGTGGTGAACATGGTTTCTACTATCAATTTGTTTCACTGTAACTACTATTGGCTTATTAGTATCAATAATTTGATTATTAGATTTAAAATGTTATATTTCTTTTTGATAAGTACTTACATCTCCATGAAAAAGCCCAAGCTATCTGACAGTTAAAAGATTGTCTTAATTTAAAAGGTTTATTGGGGATTTTAAGCTACCTTAGGTGAGTTTAATATTGCATAAGAAATTCCTTTTCACAAGCTCCACTTCTTCACTTGGATCAGGCTTTCTTTAAAGGAGCATTAGGCTTTATTCCTTTTTGGCGGCCCGATAAAGATATATGGGAAGGTAAGGCTTTAGAACTTATGCTTCAATAGTTGTGTGGTGTTCTGATGCTTAGCTTCTAAGGTGGGGCTATAAATAGAGGGATCTCCTTATTTGGTAAGGCTAATGATAAGAGATCGATTTCTTTCCCTTTGTTCACTTATGCTTATGAAATATACCTAGGACTAACATCTCTACACTGATTCCCTATTTTCCTTTGCCAAAAAGGGAGGGATTGTTATTTATGAGCAAGTAGGGGGCAGGTTCCACTCATAAGTGGGGCTTGATTTCCTCTACTTAGGAGCTAACCTCGCTCCCGTTCATTTCTTCAATTAAATGGCTTTAGGTTTTATATATATATATATATATATATATATATATATATATATATATATATATATATATATATATATATAGACACACACACACACACATAATAAATATGATAGATTATAACTTACTTGAAATAAAGAGGAGAAGTCACTAACATGCTTAAAAGATGGAAGAAGGTGGATGAGGAAACTTGATTTGGTAGTCATGGACGGAGGAGATGTTTTGGACCGCTAAAAACTAAAGAGAAGAGAAGAAGTAATGTTTAGGTAAAAGATTAAGAAAAAGAGCGTAAAAAGAGTATAATGCCCAAATGGAGAATTTGGGAAAAAGTCCACTAAACATGCCACTTTCAACCATAAACTTATATTTTTACTCTTTTTTCCTTTTCCTTAATACTCATCAAACATTATTTTTCGGCAAGAAGAATGATGGATAATGGATTTAGAGTTCTTTCTAGGAAGAAAGTAAAGATAAAATGGTGTGGAAAAATGAAAAAACATGAATAAAGAATTCTAACCTTTTTGAAGCATTGCTTCTAACCTTTTGTTCATTTCTTCAACATACTTCAAATAACAACACTAAAAATCTAAAATACATAATGAACATATCATTATCATGTCATTTAAATGTACATAGGCACACATATTAGACAAACATAGGTAACACCATTAAGATAGGACAATTATACAACTAAGTCTTCCTTCCTTCCTTCCTTCAAGATACTTCAAATACAAACTTTAGGCATCCAAAACACATCTAAAGCACTTTATTAATATGTCATTTAATCTCACTTTAAGTTCACCAACATTCCTCAATAGCCATAGAAGATCTTGCACCAAACTTAGCTTATACTTTAGCTTGCATCATCCTTCTTCATTTCTTTTTACATATCCTTTAACATAACTTCCTTCCATATAAAATATTGACATATTCTTCATTATTAGACCTTTAATTATATGATTCATTCATGTTCATTAATAATCATTTCTTACATATATATACTTATGCATCATAACTTGCACTTACTTTTTACTTATGACTTAGCATTGTTCACCTTCATATCGCATAGTCATCCTTTATAACTCATATCATATCTTAATTAATCATTATTACAACATTAAAATCATCAACATTTCATCAAATTTATTTTCCTCATGCTCATTACATAGGAGAAGGAGCCCTCATTTACTACAGACCCTGAGAACTAAGTTTTAGCTCTAATACTACTAAAGTACTAACCCTTTGGCCCCTTGTTGGCCACTTGATTCCAAAAAAAGGCTTCTGCTATATGAGATACCTCATTTTAGATCCCCCGATGATCTCCTCTTATACCATTAAATGGGGCTGTACTAAAATGTGATCTCTTGTCCTTTCGACCTCCTAATGGTCGATAAAAGGTTAAGAGTCATAAGTAAGATTTCACTTACTGGTGTATAGTAGTAAAATCCCAAGGTGATCATAGTGGGACTCCATTAGGAACTAATGGAATAGACTTCATGATATAATCTTTATTTAACTTTTAAGATTTTTTCCTTCATTAATTAAATTAAACATTGCATTCTTATAGATTTTATACACACCCCATGTATTAGGTTAATGCTTTAGTTAATCAATAGATTCTCTAAACTTGAGACTAAACACCCCATGTACTAGGTTAATGCTTTAGTTAATCAATAGATTCTCTAAACTTGAGACTAAAGCTTCATTCAGGCTTAAGAAGTGATATGGATGGCTTATAACTTGTAAGTCGAGTACCTTTGGGTAATTCAAATAAGGGGTATGCCACAAATATCCCTTAAGTTTATAGGAGCTATCTGCTGCAATGATCCTTTGAAATAATAGGAACATATGAGAACTATAGTACCTCAGAATAGGTTACCCTTCTTATTTGCATTCTTTTTAAAAGAGGGTGGGAATCCCTAAAGAGCATAATCAAGCTTTATAAGTAAAACTCCCCCATATGTAGATATTTGTGTGTTCCTTATTCCCCATTATGTAAATAATATCTCTTTATGTAAATGCTTAATTCCTTGCCTTGTAAATATCATCCCTGAATGTAAATTTTTATGTAAAAAAGGAACTCCCTTTTGATGTACATTTTCTTATCTATGTAAAAAGAATTCTTTTATGTAAATCCTAGTCATTTTACAAATTATGGAGCTCTTTTGGGATTTCAACCTTACTTGGTCCAAAGGGTAGTTAAATAGGCTATATCTAAGAAAAAGCCACTAAACCACATGTGTTGGTGAAATAAGGTTAGAAGGATCTATGTTTTTGTAAATAATGTGAGCACTCCATGCATACATGCATATCTTTACCTATTCATGCATTATTCTAATAACCTTTATTTTACAGCCATTATATATCCACCTAGACCTTTTTAAAAGAGGAGAAGGAGGAGATTGGCCAAGAAAAGTAAAAAACCTAGCCTAGTATAGAGTAATCTAACTGATCATCCTAGTTAGAATTGATGGAGAGAATGGAAGTAAAGTTCAACCATACGATAGAAAATCATGTTATTAAGGAAGTACAAAGATGCTTAAATAAAATATTATCAAAGAAGAGCAAGGCCTCGTCCAATAAGGTAGAAAAAGGGAAGGACCTAATGGACACCTTACCTCTAGTAGTAATAGATCATGATTTGTTTAAGATGGAGGACTACCACATGCAAAGAGTTGTGAAGGAAGAAGGCGTTGTAATGCCTACACTAGAGAAGGATATGAGAGATGGTAGGGATTGTACCAAAATAGACAAGTTTGCTAAATAACTTGAGAAGATTTAGAAGGCCTTAAATGTAAAGGGGATGGAGTAAGGGGCATACAATGAAGTGTTACTAGTATACAAATAAGAGAAGCTACTTCATAATTTTCTAATGCCCAAAATTCCCATATCCACAAGGACACAGTATCCAAAAAACCATATTTAATCTTATTTGCTAACTATGAAAGCTTTAGGGATCCCACCCAAGATAATGTTAGACCTAATTGAGCTGTTATTAAAAGGGTTTTTAAAGACATGATATTTCATAGAGTTTAAGATTATTAAAGAGGACTGGAAGAAATTAATTAGCACTTTCCTTAAACATCATGCATGCAATTCTATTGGCCTTTATGCATTAAGAAAGGGGGTTAAATTGGTGAATGATCAGAAATTTGGGTTTAAAAAAGATTAAGGAGTGTTAAGAAAATGATGAGTTAAGGAAAGAAAGAAGAGAAAATGCAAGATTTATAGTGATTCATATATTAATTAACATTGCATCAACTCCTCAATTTTCAATTAAGATTTCACTATTTCTAACATAATTACAAGGAGTTTTACAAGCTTACTCCCTAAAATTTATGTTTTGGTTCACACTTAACCCTTACAAGCATGTTTCAAAGTCTTACACTTAAACCTTTTACAATTATTTTAGTAATGTTCACACTCAAACCCTTTGTAAGTGCTTTCCTAAAGGCTCACAATCAAACCTTTTGCAAATGTTTTACCCAAAGGCTCACTTTTAAACCTACACAAGTGTTTTGAGGCTAACACTCAACCCTTGAGCAATGAAGGTTACATAAGTAACTCAAAGATTATAACAAATGAAAATTAAGGCTTTAAGAAAAGTTTAGCTATTTTAAGGATGTTTATGTCTTACTCTCAAAGATCATTTGAAGGTCTAGTTATAGTCTTCACCAACCAAATGACCATTATAAAGAAATTACTAACAAATCTCCCGTCACTAACTAGAAAATCTTCATTTCATTTTGAGTCAAACATATTTTGCAGTTTTGAAGCCTTTTTCATAACCACGACCTCTTTAACAATCATAATCTTTTACGTGTCTAATGACTAGTAACATATGACACTTCCTAAAAGGTCCTCTCAATTAGTCGTTGTAATGGATTTTTCCATATTAATAATTGTAGGCACAATATATGATTTCTAATCATGATTTATGGTCTACATGCTATATCATAATTGTAATCCATACCATGAAATGACCTATTTCTCAAAAGTTCTCTAAAACTATAGATCATGATTGCAACCTTTAGGTCTTAACCATAACTTGTATGCTTTTGTTGAGTCTTGGTCATGATCCTCAAGTCTTAATCTTAATTTCCTTATCCTACTTGTGATTCATTTTCTTAGGGACAATTTTCAGGTGCATTTCATGACTTAAAAGATTTTATAAGTTCTTGATTCCTAACCCTTTTTTAATTTAGTTCTCTATAAAAATATATTTAATTAAAAACATTAGTACCTTTCAATTTAATCGTCAATATCAAAATAGATATTGACCAAGTTAGACATCTAACTTAGGTCAACAATCTCACTTTTTTTTTTTATTTTGACAAATTTTGATAATTAAATTGAAGTGACAAAGGAAAGTAAGATAAAGATAACTTATTTATTTGAAAATTAATAGTATAACTCTCCCTTAATGGGTTACTTCCTTTTAATATGTTATTCACTTTAAATGGTTATTCATGTTAATTCTTATTTTACTTTACACTATCTTCTCCCCTTTTGTTAAGAACCAAAAAAAAAAAAAAAAAAGTGGTAAACATCTAATAGGATAAGGAAAAAATAATATATCATTCATTAATGGATAATGCACATTTACAAGAGGTCAAAGTAAAAAAGATAAGATAAAGATAACTCATTGATTCGAAAATCAATAGTATAAATCTCTCTTAATGGGCTAATATGTTATTCACTTTAAATGGTTATTCATGTTAATTCCTATTTTACTTTACACTATCTTCTCCCTTTTTGTCAAGATAAAAAAGAAGAGAAGTGGTAAACATCTAATAGGTTAAGGAAGCAAACAATATATCATTCATTAATGGATAATGCACATTTACAAGATGGCAAAGTAAGGAAGATAATATAAAGAGAACTCATTTATTTAAAAATCAATAGTATAACTTTCCCTTAATAGGTTACTCCCCCTTAATATGTTCACTTTAAATGGTTATTCATGTTAATTTTTATTTTACTTTGCACTATCTTCTCCCTTTTTGTTAAGATAAATAAAAGAGAAGTGGTAAACATTTAATAGGATAAGGAAATAAACAATATATCATTCATTAATGGACAATGCACATTTACAAGAGGGCAAAGTAAAAAAGATAATAAGAAGACAATGAATGAATATTTGTTAAAAGATAAAGCATTTCAAATATATGATCAACACATATTGGCCAAAATGCATAAATTAAAAAGTATTAAAAAACTGAAAGGGAATGTAAGCTTAAGATTTATATTCCTCCTCCTCCCTTATCTTTCGATGTTTAGGATGATAAGGATTAAGCCTCAATGTCTTTTGGATTTATACAATGTGCCCATGTTGGTGACTTAAGAGGTAAAGTTCCTCCATAAATTTATCTAACTTATGGTCAATAAAGGCCAATGTAACTTGAGGAGTGGGTTGAAGAGCTTAAACTAGAGCCTCTAGAGTAGTAACTTCCTCAATTGATCCACTTGGTTCACCTTAAATGGTGACCCTAGATATTTTCTTGGTTCTAGTCTCCTTTCGAGCCTTAATATCATATTTCCTAAAAGTACATTCAAAGGTTTCATTTTTGACAAGCTTGATACACTTGGCAGCCATTATGTAGTTGACATCAATGAAATTAGATGCAAAAGGATATGATATAATATTTTAAGGACAACTTTATTTTAATGGGACAAAGCTCCTACATGTTTGGTTATGGCTGTGATATGAGAGTATAAAAGAATTTTTCCATATTTGGACGTAGCGCAGTAGGAAAGTTGGTTTACAAGAAATTTGGCCATTTGAATTGGCTTATTTTTAAGAGTCCAAAAAGAAAGAAAAGATATTTTTTACTTAAATTTTCATTTCCATCCCATCTTGCATTAATAGAAAAGGTGACAATTTAGTGAAGAGTCCAAATAGGGAGAGAAGTAATGTTCTTTGCAAGGGAGGACTCGGAGTCATGTTTTGATTTACTGGATATCTCTCTTTAAAGTCATTAAAGCTCATGTCCAAGTCTACTAAATTCCATACACCTTCTTTATGAAGTCCAAAGTGGTTAGTGAGTTCCTCTAATCTCATGCCATATTGATCTTCAAATAGCATAAAGATATCTCATAACATCCAGAGGGGTTGTCTAACTTCCTTTTTATGGTTAAGGTAGCTAGTAACTCCTTGGCCAACTCCTCATAGCAAAGCTCCTCAATAAAGATAAAATTATACCATTAGAGATTTTATAGGTATCTCTCAATCTCATCTTTGATGCCTAATGTTCTAATGGCAATTAGATTTGGGATATTTTTGTAGAATAATCAATTTATATTTGATGAGGTTATAGGTGTGTTTTTCCTCATTGGTTATCCCTCTCATACAATCAAGAATAAGTGGTTGAGTGGTTGAGAGTTTTAAAGGCCTTGCCCTTAGCTTCTCTTATGGCCTTAGCTTTGGGTGCCATGAGTAGGAGAGAAAAGTGAAGAGAAATTGGGAAAAGATGGTGAGAGTTGAGATAAGGATTAAGAGAAGAGAGTTGTATTTGATTAGGAGACATGAGAAGGGAGTAATTTATGAAATAGGGGCTGTAAGCACCTCGAGTTTCGCTCGAACTAGAAAAATCTTGCTTATGACTCCATCCTCTTATCTATCAATAGCGGATTGAGAAGACAGAGGGTCTTTACATTGGTAATGACCCTAAGATATGGTACGTCTTTGGACTAATGGGGGATCCTTTTATGATGGTCATAAGGGGACTAAACATAAGACAAAACATTGATATTATCCTTATAAGATGTGAAGCTGCTGCCTGACTTTGGTTGGGATAAGAATCTAAGGAAGACAAAATTTGAACCTAAGCTAAGTTAATTATAAGACTCATTTCGTCTTCACCCTATCAAAGATTAGGTTTAAAATTAGGTACGACTTGGGAAAGAGGTTAAACACCTCTAAATAGCCCATATATTAGGATCCGACCTTCGAGCATCTTTGGTTTGCTTTTAACATTTTAATCAAGTTATTGATTAGTCTAATTAATGGTTCTAGGCTTGCCTTTAGTGTAAATAAGCTAATCAAGTCATCAATTCAAAGGGAAGTAAGGTCATGCATAAGGATTATCATGCATATTCATACATCCATTCAAGCATAATAATCTTAAGATGGGGAGGGGTCTTGCATCATCATGATGTAGGGATTATCATACATATCCATACATCCATTCTAACATCCCTACATCCTTAAGTGTATGGGATGATGGTGAAGACCAAATTCATGGTCTAATTTAAGCAAGAACACCTATACCCAAAGGAAGAGAACAAATTAGTGATCAAATAACAAAGGAAAAAAGCAAAGTAAATAAATAAAGCAAATGGACATAGCCACATGATGTCTCCCTTGCGAAGGAACCTAACCATGCATCTACGTTCGCAATGACGATACTTTCATAACATAAATCAACAAGCAAAACAAGATCAAAGTATATAAATCATAAACATCAAAAGAGATAAACATGTAATGCAAGACATTTGAAGGTTGTTGAAGGGCCTAAGGCAAAAATAATCACAAAAGAGATCCTAGGGTTGATGTACCCTCCCTTTCATAGCTCATAAAGAGCTAGGAAGTTATAAATACTACCAATTATCAAGAAGGTTAAAATGTCAATCAAGGTAGGGGATTATGTGGCTAAAGTACTATTCACATGTTTTAAACATAAACACAAGAAGAACTCCTAAGGTCATTGGAACCCTAAGTTCCTAAGTTCCTCTCTTGGTCACTTTCTTAAAATGATTGAAACTGAACCAAAATCATAATTAAATTAAAATGAAAGAATACAAGCATTGGCATAAGGTAAAACATGGAAATCACATCAAAACCCATCAAAACTCCACTTTTAAAGTAAATAGGGGCCCTAGGTGATTAGGCCTCATCCCATTTTGCCATTGGAGTCATAAAATATTATAAAGAGTAGCATTAAAAGGAGAAAGAAGAGAAAAATTGGTATAGGGAAATAAGGTTGTACAACACAATATTGGGGATATATAACTTAGTTCTTGGGCAGTACAAACTACTTTTGAATCTATATAGCCCTAAGTTCCTGGGTTTTTAAAAATAGAAGAAGAAGAAGAAGAAGAAGAAGAAGAAGAAGGGTTTCTATGGATCTCCTTAAGTGTTTTCTTTCCCTCTGAGGCTCAAAAGTTCAATATTTCCTCTAAGAATGCAATGAGTTGTGCAAAAACTACCTTGGGTATCAATGTGCTTTAGGTTAAGTGCTTGGTTTCTGGAGAACTATGGTTTGTGAGTTGAAATTTCAGTAGAGTAACATTAGGGTTCTCCAAGCCTCCTCTTCTTCTTCTAATAAGGAGGTATTTGTAGATAATGGAAGGGTTTAGTAGAGCTATAAATGGTTCTAGTTGCACCATGATTACATCTAATTATAGATAATGGATCCCCCAGAATTAGGGTTTGCACATGGGCTATACAACTAGGAATGTATTATACATCCATTTATCAAGGTTGTATAACCTGGGGTTAAGGGGAGACCAATTTTAAAAGTTTTCCTTGCTAGGGTTTAATGCTAAGTGGGTTGTACAACACTTTAATCTAGGATAGGAAATTGAGATCTAGTTTAGGCCATTGGTCTTAGGCTTGGTGTTGGGCTATTCTAAGGTTTCCTAAGGCTTTGTTTCTCTTCCTTTGACTTTTCCCCTTTACATTTTAGGGAATGTATTAAGTGATTTTCATCATTGGATTTTACATCCTAAAACCCATAATTTAATGCTTATAGAAAGGTCTAAAAGGGTTTCGGTAGGCAATTTAGGGTGAGAGTATGGTAAAAAATGGCTTTAATGCAAAAACTAACCGTTGTGTAATGATCAACATTCTCAGTGAAATTCAAAAGTCACAAGCTCGACTTCCTAATAGCAATTATGATTTTTGATTTTATCTAATGGTCATAAATTAGGCAAACATCAAAAGTGCAACATTCTTATCATGACCATGATTTTTGAAATACTTATAACTGTTAAAAAAAATTTAAAGATTAGCGACAACGAAGACCTATAATGGTCTCTATTTTTAAGTCAATTTAAAATTAAATGAGTGACTTGAATGTATGAACATATAAAATTCATATGTCAAACATTCATTTTGCACACATTTGCACATATTATAACAAGTAATTAAATCATCAAACATATCAAACAATAACAATCCTAATTTGAGCATCAATAATAGGGATAAATGAAATGTGATAAACTGTGAAAAAAAAAAAATTAAATAAATTTTTAGAGCAAAGAGCTCCATCAAGTAATAGAATGCATAACAATTCCCCCTAAACACATACATATATATCAAGTTGAAAGCATAAGAGAAAAATGATACATTATAGATTTAATATCAATTATGAGATGACTTGATACCAATTAGCCATTTTAATGCTTTATTCCTTTTTTGTTTGCAATCTCTATTCACCTTTGGATTTTCTATTATGAGAACTTGGTAAAGGATTTCCCATCTTCTAATATCAAATATTTTGCTTTAGTGCCTAAACATACTTAGGTCTTTGGGGGTTGGGGAGGGGGGAGGGGGGGAGGGGTAGGGTTAGTCTGATAAGGAACCTCTAAATTGAGGTGTGTTTTCCTAATATAACAAAATACATTAATATGATCATATCGCATATAATAGTGACATTGAACTTTAAGACTTGTTAACCATCTTATTTAATTTCCTTTTTTTTTTTTTTTTTTTTTGCATGAGAGTTGTGTATCATATCATTCTTAGAAATCATATACATACAAAAGACATGTATGATGAATTTGATTGCCTTAGTTGTGTGTGCCTTGGTGTATGCCTTTTATACATATATGTTTGATTAGCTTTTGAGGCTTAACTCTAGAGACTTATGTTGCCTTCACATTTCCTTTTTGACTAAAAGGTCTAGTGTGTGTGTGAGAGCCTTCTTAAGTGTAACATCTATACTAGATGTTTAAGGAGTAGAAATTTTGACAAATAATGGAGGGGAAGATATGGAACTTGATGGAGCATTGAAGCTAAGATTAAGCCTCACAAGTGATTATCTTTGAGATACAATTAGTGCATCCAATGCTTCTTTTCCTTAATGAAATTTAGAAATAGAATTTCATAGCTCTTTAACCTCTACATTTAATAAATCATTTTCTTTTATTAAAGACCCAAATAAATAAAGAGGTTTTTGAAGATATTTCTTCGAAAGATTTTTTGAGATCATCAAAAGATGTTCTCAAATCAAGACAAGTTTATTTAGATTTTTAAACTCCTCCTTAAGTTTTGAATATGTTTTCTTATAAAATTTCATCTTAGAAAAAATATTGTTGACATTTTAATGCCATGTTTTCCATAATTTCATCATGATCCATATTGCTATTAATGAAATTATCATCATCATCATCATCATTACAGGAATGAGAAATGGAACATACCTTATTAGAAAAATTTTCAAAGGCTATGAAACAAAGATTGGCTACTTCTTCCTCTTCCTCACTTAAGGAGCTATCATCCCAAGTTGTCATAAAGTGCTTCTCTTCTCCATGTCCCATTTCTTCTTCTTCTTCTTCTTCTTATTCTTAGGACACTTTGATTTGATGTGACTTTAATTGTGACATTCCTAGTAAATGACTTATATTCTTCTTATCCTTACTTGAGTGGGAATTAGATGAAGATTTTCTAGAAGGTCACTTCTTTTTCTTTCTATTCTTCATCAATTCCTTAACCTTTCTTAAAAGCATGAAAGTTCTTCTTCTTAATCATCACTTTCCTTTAAGCCACTTGAGCTCTCTAAATCTTCTTACATCTTTGAAGTAATTTTGAGAGCAAGTGTTTTCTTCTTCTCCTTTTCTTACTCATCCTTTCTAGGAGCCATCTCATGTGTGAGGACTTTACAAATAAGGACATCAAGGTCTTCATTAGCATTCCACCCTAGCTTAATGGGGAAAGCATTAAGGATCTTATTGTTGATGTCTACTAAGTCTAGGTGCTTTTCAAGCTTCCTTATATTGTTTACAATGGCTAAAAGCCTATTTGTCTTGTCAATGACACTCTCATAGGGCTTCATTTTAAAGAGCTCATATTCCATAACAAGCAATTTGATCTTCTTACACTTCACTTGTTTGGTTCCTTCATGGCAATTCTTTAGAGTTATCCAAATGCTATGAACACTTGGACTATATTGTACTCTACCACATTCCTCTCTTGATAGAGTGCTTAGGAGGATTTTCGTAACCCTTTTAATCTTTCCATTAGAGTTTTTTTGACCTTTCACCTAATATTTTTTTTGGTATTTTTTCTTTAATCCTATCCACAACCTTAGATGGTGGCTTCCACCCTTCTACCATAGAGTCTAATGCAATAACAACATCTTTATCAAGGTAGATTTCTATTATATACTTTAAATAGGCATAGTCAGTCCCATTGAAGTGAAGCTCGAGGTGGTGATGCATCCCTTCATTGGTTATTTTAACCTTCACTTACATAAATTTTTAAAAGTCAGACCTAGATCGAAAACCACTTATTAGTCCCTATGCACTAACAAAAGGGGTTGAATTGGTGGATGATTTAAAATTTTGTTTTAAAATAGAATAAAAAGTGTTAAGAAATAAGAAGCTGTGGGAAGAAAAAAGATAATGTATGAGATTTATAATGATTCGAGCATTAACTAACCTTACATCCACTCTCCAATTGTTAATTAGGATTTCACTATTTCTAATACAATTACAATGAGTTTTACAAGCCCACTCTCCAAACTTAGTGTTTTTGGCTCATACCTAATCTTTACAAGTGTTTTTCTAAGGCTCAAATTTAAACCCAAGTGTTTTCCTAAAGGCTCATACTTAAAACTTTTACAAGTGTTTTCGAAAGTCTCACACTCAAACCCTTTACATGTATTTTTCATAAAAACTAACACTTAAGCCTATACAAGTATTTTAAGGCAAGCATTCAACACTTGATCAATGAAAGCTTTACAACTAACACAAAGTTTACAATAAAAGAAAATTAAGACTTTAAGAAAAATTATCTATTATAAGGATGGCCATTTGGAGGGGTATTTATAGCCTTCTCTAGTTAAATGACCATTACAAAAAAATTAGTAATACCAATAGTAAGAAAATCTTCATTTAATGTTGAGTTAAACATATTTTATAGGCGTGAAGCCTCTTTTAGGGCAATAATTTTCATTTTGTGAGCAGGATGTTCCTTTAACGATCATAATCTTTTATGTGTTTAATGGCTAGTGATGCAAGGTACTTCTTCAAAATACCTTTCAATTAGCCATTGTAATAGATCCTTCCACATTGAATCACAAATGTGATATCAAATTCCTAATTGTGATATATTTTTCAATGTGCTAGATTACAGTCATGATCTAGGTCATGAAATGGCCTATTTCTCAAGAGTTCTCCAAAACTACCATGATCCATGGGTCTTAGTCTAACTTTTATGCTTTTATGTGGTCTTATTCACCATCCTCAAGTCCTGATCATGATTTCTGTATCTCAATCACAATTTTATTTTCTTGAGGGCAATTTTTAGGTCCACTTCATAACTTAGAAGATTTTCTAAAGTTTTAAGTCCCAATGCCTTTCTAGCTTAATTCTCTATAAAAATACAGTTAATTGGAAATATTAATACCTTTAAAATTGATTCTTAAGATCAAAATATAGATTGACCAAGTTAGACACCTAAGTTAGGTCAATAAATCTTAAATTGGAGTTTACCCTTTAGGATTTAGAGTCAGTAAAGCAAAATAGTGGTAAGGGTTTCAACAGCTATCTATAGAGATGGAAAAAGATGGCCGCATAAGTAAGGACAAGGTCAATAGAAAGGGAAAAAAGTTAAGATGATTATTAGAGGAGCATTATTGAGCATTGGCATATGCATACCTAGCATGCTAATAAGAACCTTTGAAAACCTGAGGGAAGTAGGGATTGGGCTAAGGAATTTGAGTTAGACACTAAGAGACAATATTCTTTAAGAAGGAACTACCAGCCTTGAGGGCAACCTCAGGGACACAAGATAGCCGACATAAATGTTGCACACTCAACTAGATAGTTTATGAATATAGGCATAACACTTTTAATGGCATTCAAATTACCTCTAAAAGAAGGAGCTCTTATGACTGCTACCACCTCGACCATTATCAAACCCATTACCAAAAGGTTACAATGCTAATGTTTATTGTGCTTTCCATCAGAGGGTTGGTCACTGCATAAATGAGTATTATCAACTCAGGCATGAGATACAAGACCTAATTGACTCTAAGACCATCGTTCCACCTACTTCAAGGTAGTTAGGCATTAAGGGAAACTTTCTCCCTAATTATTGAAATGTACCACCTCATACTTAGGGAACCTTTATGATGGCATTATGGATTATTGAGGAAGTCATGATGGGAAACTTTTAAAAAAGTCTCACCTGTTGATGCTACTATGGTCATTTGTGTTATTAATCGTTAAAGAGCTCATATGAAGATGAAGAGGAGATTAAGATGAAGATTAATGTGTAAGAGGATAGTGATGAAGAGAAGGTAGAAACACAAGTGAACCATGCCATTCAGAGTAGGTACTATCTAACAAAAAGACTTGGGTGGAGAAAGAATCAAAATAACCCTTAGTAAAGGATAAGGAAGAGGAAAGTGATATCTTAATGTAGTTAAAGAAAATGGCTGCTCAAATTAATGTGTGGGATTTTTTTTTTATCACTTTTAAGAAGTAAATAAAAATTGTGACAGAGGCTTTATCTACCCTTTCCATTTTTAGTGAGGCATCACCTACTGTTAGGCTTAATTTATTCATAATTATTTGATGAGTTTGAGCTTGATTTGATGTTAATCTATATTTAAATTAAGTTATTTTGGATGCTTTTATGTTATTTCTCACATTTCGATGCTTTATTGGTGTTTTAACAAGTTTCGAGCAAATTAGATGAAAATAGGTAAAGGTGGCAACTTTAGGTACTAAGCTAAATAGTTGGACACATGAAGGAGGAATGTTGGCTATCATGCTTATGTCTCTATAACTTTTATGGGCAATAATGTGCTATTGCACTTGAGACTTTTATCACAGACTATAACCTGGATGATCTAAAACTATGTTTAAACTCTTTTGAAATAGTATTTAATGCCAACACTTAGGTTTTCCTAAAAAAAAAAAGAGGGAGGAAAAAACCTTTTGTACACCCATAAGAAGTATTCTTTTTAGAGAAGAGAATAAGGAAAAACAAGCTACAATGCAAGATCAAGTGCAAAAGTGTTAAAGATCATTATATCAAGGAAAAAGAAGAAAAAATAAGAGATTCATCAAGCCAATTAGGAGATTTCATCTTTTCTTCTCTTTTTTCTTATTTCCTTTGTCAAAGGTGATGCTTTTTTTTTTTTTTGAATTTTCCTTGTTGTGTTGGTATGTTGGGCTAAATCATTAATCTAGGACCTTAATGTAGCGATGAATAATGATTGATTGATTTATGATTCGAATGACTATGATTGTATTTTGTTCTTTTGCAAGTGAATGATTATTAAATCTAATGCTTGTAATTGCTTAATCACCAATTACATGATTTATGTTTCATTATAGATCGAGAGATTATAAATTGAAATATACCTATAATCACTCCCTTTATGTTAATTAATGAGTAGAGAGACCCATTTAACCTATTACTATCATTTAAAGGATTTCTAAATCTAAATAGGTAATGCATTTCTAGTTCACATCAAGAGATGGACTTAAGGAAATAGTTACAAGTTATGTGGTTACTCGAGTGAGAGGAATTATCCACTATAGAGACAATTGATAGTGAAAAATTACTTCCATGGAAAGTTTGACATTAAGAACCACAAGGGAGAATCTTCAAGGTGAATGGATAAAGTCTCAAGCCCTACTATGGGATGAAGCTAAAGAAGCATGAAGAAGTCCTTCACTTTACCAATACACCAAACTAAAGAAGGAGAAGGGTCAAGCTATAAGACCTTAAAATAGTGCCCTTGAGAGGCAACATAATTTTTAATTTTCTTACAACTTGTTTTGTTTTTCTTTGCTTAGTTAGTTTTATTTAAACCTAAATAAAATTCTTCATCTTTTGATAGGTTTGCTATAAAGAAGATGGAAGAAAAAGAGGATAAGTGAACTAAAGCAATTTGAAGAAAATTGTTAATAAGGGGGTAACCATTTCATTCGATGATTAATATGCATTTTGTTTTACATTGTTACTTGCCCAGATTTTTGCACTAAAAATGTTATGAATGTTCATAAAGTTGTCCTCATTTGAATCCCACGTCAAATAGTAATTAAGATGAAATTAGTATCCCTTTTGTGTAGGATAGGTGTGCAAAAGATTTTAATTATTCTATAAGGCCACATTCAATTAGAATTAGGAAGGAACCATTACTTATTAATAAAAAGGGAAATAGATTTTGTTGTGTTCCTAATTTATAATGGCAATTGAGAACACAAATAGGTCCTTCTCAAGCCAAAACCATTGCTTATTAATAGAAAGGGAAATAGGTTTTGTTGTGTTCCTAATTTATAATAGCAATTGAAGAACACAAATGGATCATTCTCAAGCCAAATTCAAGAAGGAACAACCCTTGCCCTACTACTGCCTAACCTCAAATTGCTTAAGCCCAAAACTCCACCTCTACCAAATAGAATCCTTACACCCAAGGAAGCCATAGCATTTAATACTTATCATAGGGCATTCTTAAGTGAGAATAAGTATGAATACTCTTTAGAGGAGATTATGGAAATGGAGAAGAAGAACAAAGTTGAAGGAATCAACATTGAGATAGAAGATTCTTCTACTAGTGATAAAGAAAAGGGAGAAGAAGAGGCAATGGAGGTTTGGACTTCAAAAAGAGGTGGGGGAGGCCACCCAAAGACTAGAGGGGAAGAGGAAGGCAAAAAAAGGAGTAGAAAGAAGTTTTAATGTTTGTTGCACTAGGATGGTTAATCCTAAGTCTTGGACCTCTTTTGATCTTAACAAAAGAGATTGATCATGTCTGATATTTCAATTAAGTGTTGTTTTCCAAAAATTAAGTTAGTTTTTCCATTAGAAGTTAGAAGGATTGCATAATCCTCAAGAAGACAAAGTTCATCTAAATTCACGATTAGTGGTCTGTAATTCACGATCACGACCTAGTTCAAGGAAAGGGTGAAACTCAACCAGACATATTCGAGGGCATCATTGCTGCCGCGAGTCATCCAAAAATTGGAGTGCCAAAGGCACAGACAAATTTGTAATGTGTGTCACGTCTCAGTCGCAACTGCGACTTTCAAAGTGATTAAAGAGGGAGGTCAGTCCACAATCATAACATGCCAAGTTCCTAGGTATCCGTTAGAGAACAAAATTCGCGAGGGCGACATTTTGGGTAGTGACCGCGATTCAAGAAGAAGAAGAATGTCTTCCAAACAAAAGAATTCACATCCTCAGTCTCGCCCTGTACAATGAAGAATCGCGACTGCGACTTTTATGGGCAGTTAGAACACAAAGACTAGATTTTCCTGATGGACTAATGAGAAGCTACCATGTGGACTAGCCGTTAGACACAGATGAGCCTTTTCACTGTAATTTTTGCCTCCTGTATGAAAATTTGAATTTCACGACTGCGATTGACCAGTAGTGATTGTGACTCTAGCCTGACATGCAATTAATACATAATCTGCCTAACATGTCTTGAAGATTTTTTGAGCATTAAAGTCTAACATCTCTTTGATTGGTATGAGGTATAAATACTCTGTCAAACAGTGAGAAACAACACAAATAAAGAATTTATTACTTGTGTTAAAGCTCTCAATCTTTTGCTACTCATTTTTTTCTCTTCTTTATGAGATTGTAAGTGTTGGGTGTGAGCATTAAACACCAAGTGTAAAGGTTGTAATGTGAGCCTCTGAAAACACTCAAGAGAACTTGTTGTGTGAGCCTTAAAACACAAAGTGTAAAGGTTATTATGTGAGCCTTAAAAACACATAGTGTAAAGGTTATTGTGTGAGCCTTGAAAACACAACGTGTAAAAGTTAGGTGTGAGCTTAAAAACACCATTTGAAGTTAGTGAAGAGTGGAGAAGGAGGTAGAAATTACCTCAAGTGATGAAGAAAGTGACAAGGAAGAAGAGGAGCTAGCAATGCTCTCAGAAAGGACAAAGGAGTTTATTAGAAGAAGAAAAGAAAGAAGAAGCTTCAAGAAGATAGCTCCTAGTCCAAGAGAGAGATCCAATGATGTCACTTGCTATGAATGTGGCAAGCAAGGCCACATCCCAAATTAAAGAAGAAGAAGAGATGGGACAAGGAGAAGAAGAAGAGCTTTTTAGCCATTTGGGATGACAACTCAAGTGAAGATAAGGAAGAAGGAGAAGATGCCAACATTTATTTCATGGCACAAGAAGATTCTACAAATGAGGTAAATACCCTTTCCTATTCTCATTCTGATTTTGAATTTGATGAGATAGATGAAGAGCTTCTAGAGGCTCTAACTATGAGATGTGACAAATACAAGTCACAAATGAAATCTTACAAAAGAAAATGTCAAAAATTAGAGGATGATTATAAATCCCTCAATGATA
>CATIWR010036200.1:0-60437 GCA_949677035.1 Omphalea diandra
AATTTGGAATATTCTTTGCATAACAAGTACTCCTAAAATAAATGTATCTGATAACCCCCTTTGGGCATGTTATTAAATACATTAATTTTGGAATTATCTCTTCGCAAAAATTAAAAACAACTATATGAATTTCAATAGATGTCCCACTTTGACGATAACACCCACATCAACCCATAAAATTATTTTTAATTAGAGATTTATAATAGCCCAATTAAAATACATACTGAATATAAATATATATTTCAAAAATACACAAGGTACCAAATAACAATATACCTTAATTTTTAAGCACATAATTATATTCAAATATATGTGCAAAATAAACAAATAAATAAATAATTATTATTTGTTTATTTAATTTTATTACAAAATTAATATCACTAAATAATAAATTGACAATCAATATATATAAAACACATAAATATTAATATATATGTATACACATACACATATTAATAATTATTAGAAATAGAAATAAAAAATAAAGAATATCATTATGCATATGAATATAAGTTATTGATATAAATATCAGTCCGCATAAAACTTCGACAGGAACTTCGCTTAGCTCGGTTGGCTAAGCTCCGTGTAGGAATGGGATGCGGCAGTGGGTTCAAACCCACGGCGCGCATCCCTCTCCCCCCTTTTTTTTTTCTTTCTTTTTCTTCCTTCTTCCTTTTCTCCTCTTCCCTTTTTCCCTTCCGTCCCACCACCATTATTGTCTCCATAACCAAATCTCATACAATCATCAAAACAACAACCAAGTCTTATGACCGAATCAACAAAACAAACAACACAAACACACAGAAACATTCAATCAACTCCGGTTTCCGTTTTTTTTTTCTATCACAGAATCCGATCTTGGATTGGAGAAGGTTTTCTTCGCCACTGGGTTGAAAGAAACCCACAATCAAATCACAAAATACCCATAATCAAATCAAGAACACAAGAACATCTTGTTTCAAACGGAACATGTTGTCGGCGTTATAGTTCGTCTTCGTCTGCCTCGTTTTGTCCCGTTCAAGTGTAGAGAAGAAAACAGAGAGAGGAAGCGAGGCTGGTATTGGAATCGAATACAGAACACAAAAAAAAATTTGGCTGCAACTATTAGATCTGTTAATTTTGGTACGCCGACTCACAAGTTCTGTGAATCGACAGAGCGGAGAGCAAGAAAGGAAAGAAAGAAAAAAAATGGGCAGGAAACTGAAGGCTTTGGTGGATGAGGGTTTCGAACCCGTGACCCTCATGGGATCAAAGCAGTCACTGGACGTCTGAGCTAATCCAACAACTCATCATTGTTGAAGCAAATCAAATATATATATTAAAGCGGCACAACAACTTGGATCATCAAGATATTATATTTTTTTTTCTTAACAATACAAAACACATAGGGTTCTAAATTATGTACAACCATAGCTCTGATACCACATGTAAAATATTTAATTATGATCTTGTACACAAATTTAGAACACCATAAATTTTAATAACTGAACGGAAACAAATTGTGTACCTGTCTCCGCGTTGAATTCCAAATTGTTTTGAGTCATAATTCCGAAAGCTGAAATAAACCACTTGAAAATTTGTCAGAACGGTTGATAAACGAAAGCTAGATTTTTCTCTCCTTGACTTTCTCGAAAACGGCTACAATGGGCGTAACAACTAGGGTTTTCTGTATGAAGGCAGGAGAGGGGACTTAACCTATTTATAATAATTTTAACAGGTCTACCCATCACAGATCCATGTTAAAATAGGCCTACATTGACCGTCTTTCATATCGGCCCACAAAAGATGTCACAGACCCATAACTCAATTGATCACATTTTAATTGGACTTTCCCACAAATCAATAAACTATATTATTCAGTCTATTTTATAAATAATTAAAATAGACTCATAATTAATATTAGCCCACGTAAAAAAAAATTCCAACATGATCAAATAAAATCCACCATAACAAAAGATGGTTGGGTCGTCTAGTTGGTATGAAATGTTTACGCCTTTATATTTATTCTTTCATTTTCCCTGCATTAATGGGTACATCCAACTTCTTTTTTTTTTTTTGGTCGAAAGAGTACATCCAACTCCAAGTATCTTATCCTGAACCTTGTTCATCATTACAAGCGTGCAATGCCTTCTAATCCCCCAGCAGAAGTTCAGAGTGGTGCCCAAGAGCAAATAGATCATTTAATACAGAGAAGAGAAAGCCTTCTGGAAAATCATCATTACTGTTTCGTTTTGTCACAAATGTCATGGCAACTTGATAACCGGTTTTGATCTCATCAGTCTCATTCAATATCACTAACAGGTCACTTTCTCTCCTCAACTCTAAACCCAAGAATCATATTTATACCCATCAATTTTCTATAAGTTGCCAGTTTTTTTTTTTAAGAATAATAATTGAATCAATTGAATTTCATTTATTACTCGCTCAATTAACAAGTAATTTTTGTTTCCCATCCCATTAATTTTAATTTTTTTTCATAGATTATATGATACATATTTTTGTTTACACTATATTTATTGGTTTGAGATAAATTATTTAATGATATATGATAATATATTATTAGGTATCATCTCTTAAATTTATTTTGATGTATTATATAAATTTTAGTTTATATTTCGCTATAATACTATAGTTGATGGACTCTCTATAATTGATAAAAATATAAAGTAATCGAACAAGATTCACAATAAAAATAGAACTATGATTTCAGGGATGAATCAATGTACTCCTATTAATAGTATTGAATATTGATTTCATATTGTTACTTTAGATTATAAAATTATTTTCTCTAGTAAATGTTGTATGATTATTTATAATGAAAATATATTTTTTTATTCTAAAAAATAAAATTTATATCATAACTATTATATATTTATACCATTTAGTATTTAATATAAAAAATTATATTAAAAATAAAAATTTTATGAGTCTCACTCATCTTTAATAATCACCATCGACCAATAATAACTAATAATAAATACTGATAATGAAGGATAATCAATAATAATAATAAATATATTATATGATTTATTTTTCATTTTGATGAATTTATTGAAGTCCGAAAAAAGATATTTCGTTTTTAAAATGAAAATTATATTTTGAAAAAAAAGATTTAATTTTCTAAAAATTATTTTGTATTGACTAATTTTTCTAGATGCATAATAACAAAAATACAAAAAATATTTTTCATCAAACAACCAAAGCAAAAATCTTAATTTGCTCACCTATCATTTCCTTTCCTTCTTTTCTCCTCTTGGCAAATCTAACCACATCCACCTCTCTCCCACCAGAACACACATATAAACACACAGACACAACCAAGCTCAACACATCTTTATGGCAAACCATTATTTTCCTTCTGAAATTGATAATGTCGACATAATAATCATTTTCATCGCTGTCGACTGTGGCACTAATGGAGGCAATAGAACAACAACAATACCATAAACAAAGCTATCAAATCGTCATCTTTTTACTTTTAGCAGCACCACCATCATTGGCCGGAGTTTTCTCGACCGCTAGCTAAGAAGATATGTGTTCCTGCACTCCTGAAATTGAAAAGAAGTATATACATCGTGTTTATGATGTTATTGTTTTCGATCGAATGAAACGTTTATTTTCTTTTTTCATTTTTATGTACATTTGAATTTATTTTTTCTATGTTGCTTTTTCTATATGAGCTTTTAGAGTTGGAAGAAATTTACTTATACTACTCACTACTCAAGTAGTAGAATAATACTAGTATATGCATTAAGTGAAAGTTATAGTATCGTTTACATTATTATACTATGATATTGTAATAATAATTTATCATTGAATTATATAAAAGTTATTATTCACCATTAAATTAGATCAAATTAAATACTATTAGATTAAATAGAAATTATTTACCATTAGATTAATCTGTATTATTTGATGATATTATAAAATTTATCACTATAAAATTCACGAAATATCTTTTGTTAAAAGAAAGGTGTAATAAATTTCTTAGATAGTAATACATGGTTAGTTTAGGTATCATTATATCATTCTATGAGTGTATAAGATGGATATTATATTTAATGTACCTAAGTTTTCACATTTAGAATTTGAGAAGATATTGAGATGAAATGAAAATTTAAAATGCAATCAAGGATATTATTAGATTTCATATGAATTTAATGAAAAATTAATAAAAAAAATTTAGAATAATAAATTAAATGTGATATTACCTAAAATCTAAAAAATAATTTAATTAAATATAACAAATCATAGAAAGTTACAGTAATTAATTCGAAAAATTTCTGTTCAAAACTGTTGAAGCTCCAAATAACTATCAATTTTTTATTTTTATTATCAACTGCTTTATACTAAACTTTTTGAAATTAAAAAATAAAAACTAAAAAGTAACTTTGAAAGTTTCTTAACCTTGTTTTAAAGCGAATTTCGTGCTCATCAAGTCTTAGCTAATGTTAAATTTTTTCTAAAAAAAATTACTTATGTGTATGTTAGTTTTCTTAGACAAATTTATGTGGTATTTTTAGTTCGTTTAATAGTTATGTGTCTGTTAGTTTCCTATGTAAATCTATGTGGGATCTTTAATTTATCTAAGAATCTTTTAATTTTGATGCTAGAATATGTCGTGTAATATCTATATAAATTCCCCTTTGTTAATTTGCATCTCAGTAACAGGGTAATTTCTATAGAAATACATCTGCTCGTGAGTTGTTCTTTTTTTTTTTTGGTTGTTTCTCTTTTGGTTGAGATCTTGGGTTGTGGTGTACGTCTTTTGGCTACACTTTCCTGTTTCCCAGCCTAATGCGATAAGGCTACATTTTATTTTGCCAAAAATTTTCAGTAAAATATTTTTTGTGTTTTCTTTTATTTGGAGTATGTTAAAATTTTATCAATGAATTTCTGGTAAAAAAAATTAAGTCATTTTTTAAGAAAATAATTTTTCATTGCAAAAATAGAAAATCATTTTTGAGACTTTAACAAACTTATTGAAATAATAAAAAAAAAACATACAAATGCATGTACTCACTCTATTCTAAAATAGATATTGTTTTATAGAGAAATTTTTATTTCATAATACTTGATCTTTTACAATTATCTATAAACATGAATTAACTTTTTCTAATTCTACCATTTCTCTCTTTTATTATAATTATTTCTTTTAGTATACACAATAATTTATGAAAATAATTAATGAAGAATAATATAGTCTTTTATTTATGCAATAATACCTATTAAATACAATCCTTAATATATGTGTAAAAACATTAAACGACATCTATTAAAGAATAGATTGACTAATTATTATCATTAATTATTTATGACTATTGACACATATTACTAGTTATCATCAATCAATAGTGATTACCGAATATAAGTGGAATCTACAAAATTTTAATTTTTTTATATTTTTATATTAAATAATAAATAATATAAATATAAAATATTTTTTATCTAAATTTTATTATAATCTTATAAATTAAAAGAAAATTAATAATTTTTATAATGTCTTTCAAATGCTAGAAAATATGTTATTTAGAAAATATTTTCTTCATATCAATTATTTTTAGTGAAATAAATAGAGTCTTTGTAGATTTTATTTATAGTGAAGTTTAAAAATATTGATATATTTGTAATGATACGTTTGATTATTTTGTGAGTTCTAAATCCAAATTGTAATGTTGATGAAAAATGTTATGTTACTGAACATGATAAAGAAAGTGTGATAAAGTAGAGTGTCAACACCACAAACTTTTTTTTTTTTTGTTCGTGTACTAAATTGAACGACAAGGAAACGTGGTGGTGCCGTTGCCTTTCTGTCAATTTAAATCAAGACGCGAGTGTTGTTTAATAAAGATCAGACAATGATAAAGGGTTCTAAAACATGAAGATTGAAAGGTATTTCAATTACTAGTAATTGTAGAACAGAGAAGAAGGGCAATCATTCTTTGGTCTATGAGTATGGTATGTACTGATTTGGTGACTCAAATATGGGACTAAGAGTGCTAGTGGGCATTCAAGTACAAAAGTGAAAACTCATCCATTAAAATCATCTGTCCACAAATTGGATTGGGAACCCTAATACTACCCACTGCTTCAATTTTGTCCTAATTTGCCCCATCTTGAAGTTCTTATCACACCCCATAAAATTTTGGTCTAATGGCAAAATTGTATATTTAGCCTTAAAAATCAAGAACCCACATAAATTCATGTGAAATAACATTACTCGTAACTATAGGCTACGTATTATCTTGCACCCTTGAGCACTATGTATCGTGCACTTTAAATTAAAACTTATCATTTCATTTAAAATTTATCATCTACCATAAGTGTAATTGGACACCCTCAATCACATAAGCTCTTTTACAAGTTTTATGGTATAAATCTCTTTTTTTCTCTCTTTTTTTATTTTATTTTATTGATTTTTCTCTTCATTATTATAATTAAAATAAATTGATATAATATTTAACTAATTCAATTCAAATTTATTATTATTATTTAATTTGATTTCATTTTAATTTGAAAAATTTTATTTTTATATAAAATTAAATAAGTTAAATTTGTAAAAGTAAATGAATCTAATAATTTTAAAACTTAATATAAACACCAAAATCAAAAACAAAAAAAAAACTTATAAATTAACAACAATGTACCTTCAATCAAAAAATAATGTACCTAGAATAGTAATAATATACCTAAAATAATAAATAATGTACCTATAATACAACACCAATGTACTTATAGTACAAAGTTAATAAATCTCCTTTATAATATTAATGTACTTCCATATTAAAAGTTATGTACTCTGATTCTAAGTTAATGTACTTGCATTTTTAAATTAATGTACTTATAACACAACACAAATGTACTTGTAATACAATATAAATATACTTCGATGTTTGAGCAATGAATTTCAATAAAAAAAACAATGTATCTAAAGTAATAATAATATTTATAATAAAAATATTTATTAAAAATATTGTTATAATTATAAATCATATAATAATATAAATTATATATAATATTTGTATATAATAATATAAATTATATAATTATAATAATATAATATAATTTTATATTGTATTAATATAATTATATATAATATATAAGATTATAATACATAAAAAAAATTTTATAAAAAAAAGTAAAATCAGAAAAAAAAAAAAAAAAAAAAAGACCGCTTGCATTGCATACCCATCCATTAGCCTCTAATTCATATTATTATATAGACACATATTGTTGTATGATATAAATTGCCCAATTATGTATACCGCACATTAACGACTATTCTTTTTCTCACGCTGAACGGGCCCATGATCATGAAGTCCAAGTACCCTGTTGTGCTCTATCGCACCCATGCTCATCTTTTTATGGACTATAATTCGGTCAAGGCAGTTTGAGATGATACCAATTAGGCCCATGAAGAGATTGTGCGTTGGATGTGGAGATTTGAAGTTGGATATGGCTCACATGCGCCAAAATGAAAAGGGCTTTGTACAAGAATATCTAAAAATTAATAATTAATTATAAATCTACTACAAGCAACAACAATTTTCGAAAAAAATCGAATTACAATAGAAAAATATAAATTTAAACTCCAATTTTGATTTCCTCAATCAATTCCAATTAACAAATTTTGTAATAATTGATATAAGAAAAAAAAATGAATATCTTTTTACCTTAATTAATTGGATTCAAGAAATAACGAATATGTGAAACAAAAGAAAAAAAGAAAAACTCATTCACATTTCTTCCTATAAAGTTCATTCACATTCCTTCTTGTATCAAATCAATAAAAATATGAAAAAAATTATTTTGTTTTCTCTCTTTATTTTATTTTATTTTATTGAATTTTCTTTTCATTATTGTAATTAAAATAAATTGATACAATATTTAACTAATTCAATTCAGATTTTTTATTATTATTTAATTTGATTTAATTTTAATTTTAAAAATTTTTATTTTTATATAAAATTAAATAAGTTAAATTTTTAAAAGTAAATGAATCTAATAATTTTAAAACTTAATATAAACACCAAAATCAAAAACAAAAAAAACGTATAAATTAACAACAATGTACCTTCAATAAAAAAACAATGTACTTATAATAATAATAATATATCTAAAATAATAAATAATGTACCTATAATACAACACCAATGTACTTATAGTACAAAGTTAATGAATCTCCTTTATAATATTAATGTACTTCCATATCAAAAGTTAGTATAGAAAATAGGTTACATAAAAATATTTATTGTCGTTTTATTTTTTATACACTTTTGGTTTATAAAACTGTCGATAAAATAAAAGAAAAAGAATAATTAGAAAGTAGATATAATTTTAAACTTCAAACAAACGCAATTTTCTTTAAAATAGTCTCAAGTAAAAAATATTTATACACAATAAAATATTTATTTTTATTTTATTTACTTTTATTTTAAGTTTATCAGTACAAAATTTTTGAAAATTAAGTACAAAAAATAGTATGCAAGAAAATATTTATTTTGATTTTATTTTGGGTTTAGTCTTAGTTCATGAAACCATCCAAAAAACAAAAAAAAAAAAAAGAAGAAAATAAATAAAACGTAGGCATAATCTTTAACATTTATAATTAAGAATTATTTTAATTTTGACTTTTTAATTAAAAATATTTTAATTTAATGAATTAAATTTATTTAAATACTTTAAATCGAGTCAATTAAATATATTTATAAATTAAATTAAAATTAAATTTATCTATAAAACGAATTAAATTAAATATAAATCTTATTATTTAAAAATTTTAAATTTTAAATTGAATATTTTTAATTTCAAATTAAATTAAATTGATAATTGACGCTTTTAGAATCTCAAATATGTCATCTTCCACAACTCATTGTCAAGTTTCAACATCAATTTTTTTTTATTAAAAAAAAAGAGGACCATTAATCATTTTGTAGCTAGCACATATCAGGCGATTCAAGAGCCTCTAATGTATAAAACGGGGCCTCACCAGTCTTTGATTCTTTTTAAGAGCTTTGCAGATACGTAATAATGAGAATGAATAAAACGAAAAGGTAAAAAAAATAAAAGTTGATGTATATTATATTGTCTTTTAAAAACACAGTGAATATAAAAGTCTTTTTTAAAAAATTAAATAAATAAAGTGAAGTATATACTTTCCTAAAATGAAAATGAAAAGAGGTTCAAGAAATTCACATTAAGATATATATATCTATGAGGTTAAAAGCATTTTCTTATTGAATATATCCAATAGCTATACAAATTAGCAAATAGCCAAAATAAGAGCAAACAAATGATTCAACAATGAGAATAGAACATAAGATCTCTTGATTTTCAAAACTTTAACCATATCTTACGACTAGTTCAATATCTCATTGGCAATTGCAACTGTAATTAGGAATTAACCATGCTCATTTCAAATCTACAAAAAAAAAAAAAAAACATCATGTATAGACAGAACTTTAAAAAAAAAAAAGTAAGAAAAACTAAAATTTATATTTATAATTCATTATTATGATATTTTCGTAGCTAACACAAAACACTTAAAATCCAAGGTCTATAAACTTTTATTATTCCTTCATTATTTAGGTTTAGGAAAATTTCAATTTATAATTTGAAGAGTGCCAAATTATTGAGAGAAATAATATTAAAATCCAAGGTCTATAAAACATGAGGAAAGAAGAAACACTTTTGGGAAGATTTTCCTTATTAAAAAAGAATACTCATTTTTATTTAAATATTTATTTATTTATTTATCTTAAAAAGATTGTCACATTCTATTTTCACATTACTTAAGAAAATATATTTAATATTTCATCAATTCTTAATTTGCAGTATATTTTTCTATTTCATACTCTTAATTATATTCAATGAGTTTTATCTAATTTAATACTATTTAATAAAGATAAATTATAAATGTGATTATAAATATTTTTTATTTAATAAAAATAAACATATATAATACAAGAAAATCCTTTTAAAAAAAAAAAAGAGTTCTCAAAATGTCAATGTGGCTTTAAATTCACATGTAACTTGGGGAGTTCATGATGACAAGGCTGGCAATGGCATTGAATCCCTTATAGATAGAAGGCGTGGGTTAGGTTGGTGCGAACTCTAACAAGTTATGGCTACAAGAGAAGAAATCACGCAAAAAATCTCTTTTATAGAGATAAGGGATTTCTATCTTTCTCTTTTCCAAAAAATTTAAAAAATATATCTCATTGCAAACAGATTTATAGTTTGGCCGTTTGACAGTCTTATTCATTGATCATAAGTCACTTTCTCACCCACTCCAAAAATTTTCTAAACCAAAACCCATTTATTGACTATCAAAAGAATCATTTATCACTATCATCAATACATACAAATGTTCCCTTAGAAAATCAAATGAAATTTGCTCTGATATGAGTTAAAAGGAGTTTTTGAATATCATGGAATGTATTAGTAATTAACTATTAATTGTTTTTCCCTTTTTTTTTTTTTTACCATTGATGTATGCGGTCATTTTTTTAAAAAAAATTCACTAATATTAATTTTTTAAAGTAGAAGATTAGAAATTTAAATTAAAATGATATTAATGCAATGGTATTAAAATCGTTTTTAGAACTATATAATTATGGTTTTAAATTTTAAATAGTTAGTCATGATTGTTAATTTGATTTCGAAAGATTAGTTTAATTAGTCAATAGAGTTTTTTTTTTTTTTTTAATTCATTTGGATTTCATTCTTATCTTTGGTATTTGGAACAGCGTTTATATGCATTTGAATTTTGAAATCACATTGAATGAAATTAACATAAAGATAATTCATATAATAAGAAGATCTCAATAAAAAAAAAAGTGAACATTAATAACTAGTTTCACGGATATACTGAAAGATGCAACTCATTTATGATATTAAATAGGACTGTTAAAAGGGCAACGTAAACAACGATGGTGTACCAACCACCAAATATCCTTTATGGACAGTTAGATGAGAGTTTGAATGAGCCTTTTCCATCTCATTAATCACTCCATTTATGTGATCATCAGGTTCATTAGTTTATTCGGTTTTCTGCTTTTATGTGATCAAATAAAATGGGTTTAGGTGCATTACAATTTATACTTTTCTTGTGAATCCCTTAACCCTGAAGTGATTGATATGCCTTTATTTGTTGTGGATGGAGATGTTGGATTTTTAATGTTGTACATATCACATTTCTCCCCTACTTTTTTTTTAAAAAAAAAATTATTGAAAAAAATATATTTTTGACCCTTTAAATTGTACTTGTTGTGAGCATTAAATCTTTCAATTTTAAAAATGAACATTAATTTCTTAGATTTGTACTGCAAATCTCCTTTTTGATTGAGCTATTACTTACTAATGGTAATAAAAGGCCATGTAAATATTAGAATTGAATTCTATTGTTCAATTATATTCAAAGTTAAATTTTAACTTAAAATATTAAAAACATTTATTTCTTAATTTATTTTACTAAAAAATAATTATTTTAAATTAATAGCAAAGGAAAAATTATTCTTATTTAAACGAAATAACTAAAAATAAAATTGTATATTATTTTAATTTTTCTTAGTTATTTCCTCCAAATTGTTTTAAATTCTAGTATTACTTAACTTCATATTTCTATTATTTGCATTATTTATTAGTGTATATAGTATAATAGTTTATTTTTTATTATAATACAGATTCGCAAATTTTAATTAACAGTGCGGACAATCTTCACTATAGTAATTTAAATTATAACCATAAGCAATGATATGCATTAGTTATCATTTAAAATAATAATTTTTATTAAAAATGAGATATCTTTTATACCTTCTTCATTATTGTCATAATTTATTATTATTATAATATATTTATATATGTTTTTATATTTATATTCCAAATGAAAGGAGAAAATTATAAAAGAACATATTGCAAATATATCGTGCTAATATAAATGTATTTTAACGGTTCATTAATCAAAAAGTTCATTATATATAAGAAAATTAAGATTCACTAAAACTAAAGTACATTAAAAAAAAAGAATAAATGACTATATTATGTATAGTAAGAAATATTGAGATAATTGATATAAAAAGTTTTAAAAAATATAATTTAGAAACGTTTGAAGAAAATAAATAAGAAAATTAAAACAATACATATGATTTTATTTTTAATTATTCCTTCAAATAAGAATAAAATTTTTCTTTTTTTGTTAATTTAAAACAATCATTTTTGTTTCAAATAAAGTAAAAAAAATTAATTAAGGTTAAAATTTGAATTCGAATGTGATTGAATGAATGAAAATAATTTAGGTATCTAAAATTACATATTTACATAGCCTTTTGTTGCTATTATTCTCATCACATAAATTTGTGAAGTTAAAAAAAATTTAATCATTTGATTTCAAAATTGAGAGATTAATGCTCAAAACAAGAAAATTCAAAGAACAGAAATGTGTTTTCCTTTTTTTTTTTTTTAGATTAAGGTTAAAGTTAAAAGCTAGCAAATACTATTTACTCCATTGAGGCTAATAGTTTATTCCACAATAATGATCAGGAAACGTAACATCAAATAGTAAAGAGTAATACAGTCCTGCACTGGTTCGGTTAGTTATGTATTCTTTTCAAAATCTCAGTGTGGAGTTCAATTTGTAATGAGTAAACTTATATAATTGATAATTACGAAAGGAAACCAGAAAAGTTAAATAACCAACTATAAGCTGCATATAAATTATTAGGGATGATAATTTTTTTATTTGATTTGAAAATTCGATCTAAATCCAATATAAATTTAAAATGATTCAAACTGGAAATAATTCAAAAATTTTTATATATTGACATGCGAAGTTCGATTACCCTTTTTTTTTTGGGAGAAGGAAGTGTAATTACATGAAGAAACGAGACCAAGCCAGACATCTTCACTGAATCATGCAAACTACAATTAATGCAATAAGCCATGAGACCATAGAAATGGACAAACACAAACTTCAGAACTGTTTCTGTTTGGAACTAGAAAATTAAATTTCCTCGAAAAATGATCTTATCTCATTAATGGGTCATTATCTCACTAATTACCATGCTCATCAAGATCACTTGTTTGTTTTACTTCTTTCCAAAATCTGTGAATTTTTCCAATGTTTTGACAAATAAAAGCCTGCATACTAGTATTTGTTTAATTGTCTGGGAACAGAAATAATTATCAAATGTCACCTATGTGTAATTTGTTGTTGTACAAATACCGTGTGCCGTCGGATAAGAGGACTTTGTGGTCCACATGGTTTTTGTTTAACCATAAATAATACTCTTTCCCTTCTATATTTGTTATTTTTTGCAAAATTTTTTGTTTCAGAATATCCACCACTTTAAAATATTAATAAAACTTTAATTATTTTTAAAATTCTATTTTTATTTTAGTAAGTATAATTACTGTATTTAATTTGAGTATTTCTGTAAAAAAGAAAATTTTAATCTTTTTTTAAAATATAGTCTAATTAATAATTTTTAAATTCTTGTATAAAACCAAAAAAATAACAGTTAATGTAGAATCTATACAACATCACATGATATATGTATTCATTAGGACCCGCAGGTTTCAATTTTAAATATCTTAAATATAAAGCAATGATTTTTTTTAACAATTCGTTCTATATTAATTACATTATTTATATTACATCATTTTATTTTTCTTATGGGGTAGTAATACCATAGTTACTACTCATTATACTTCTATTTTTAAAAATTACTTTTTCATAAAGATTGAAAAGGTATACTTTAAAAAATAAATTTAACTATTTAGAATCCTCAAATATATAAAAGTTTCAACATTTAAAAAATTTATATTCAAAATTTATAAAGTAGACTGACACAATTAAAAATACATTATCAATATATTATCAAATACGTTACATATAATTATTCTACACAATACACTGATAAATACTAGTAGTTTTTATTAGAGGCGATAAATGGATTTTAAATTGGATCAAATTTTCATCAATAACTTTAGATGGAATTAAACCCATTTGCTCATGATATCGTGACATTGCATAATTTTTTTAAATCAAATACTAATTGTTTATTTTATTAACATCAAATAAAAATTGAACTTGCGACTACTCAGCCCAAATCCATTTTAATGCTACTAAATCAAATGTTACTAATACTAATTGCAATTTCTTAATTGTTATAGAGACTGATAATCTTAATTCACCAACACAACAGCCAGGATGGTGTTTGTCTACCTAAAAGACTTTGCGCAGTACAATGGGTTTCCCATATAAAAAGAGACAGAATTTTTTTTATCAATTTCTATAGTTGATAATTTCGAAAGCTTAAAACTATGAATTACATTTCCTTAGAAATTATATAGTTTCTTTTTTCCTTCTTGAGATTCGTAATTCTATACTACTATATTTAGAGCTTCAAAATTTCGGAGAGGAAAACAAGGCAACAAAGTTTGGACCCTTTCAATTATAAATTATAATCGCATTACTGAGCGTAGAGGGACAAACCTCTAACAATAAAAAATTAAACATTGCTAAATCTAGTTTTCTTATGGCATTGATATTTGAATTTTTTTTTTAGTATATCACATTGATATTTAATAAAAAAAATCTTGTTTGTTTTTAAAAAATTAATTATTATTTGTTTTGAAAAAGTTAATTAAGGAAATTTAACTTCTTAGAAAATTTTAAAAATAATTCGTGCTTAGTTATCAGTAACTTTTCACTTTTTTTTAACAACTGAACTTTTTCAATGTAGATGAAATAATTTACTAAGAAAAAATTAGTACATACAACTTTTTTAGAAAACCTGAGAGATATTTTTTAAATTATTTTATAATTATATTTAATAAGATACAATTATTTTTATGCTAAAATTTTAGAGATAAAATAATATTTTATAATATATTTTTTAGAAGTTAATGAATTATATATAATTTTGGTGTACTTTTTCAAAAAAAATATAGATGAATAAAATCATATAAAATCAATTTTATTAGAAATTAACTTTCTCATTTCTTACGAAACTATTTTCCCAAAATTGAGCACTTTTATACCAAGCTAGACCTTAGTTTAAATAGTGACTTAACATTAGTGGGTAAATAAAAAATTTATATGGGCAGACGTTTTAGCCTACAAATAAGGTAAAATTATTTAAAAATATGCACTAACTGAACTAAAAGTTTACTAATATAAAATTCTGCTCTCTAATAAAACAAAAGAAGTTACGCCTTGGAAATAATAATAAATAAGAAATAATAACAAATAAGAGTGTGTTAAAAACAGATTAGTATAGAAATACCAAAACCCAAACCCAATAACAACATTACTTTTGTATCATATGTTCATTGTTTGTTGTGAAGGTTAGGGTTTTAAAAAAGGAAGTGGCACAAGGTTTAGAAGCTTCACCGCTGAGACAAGAATCTCTAGCGCAAAGATAGAAGCCGAGGCCATCTATAGCTAACCAATAACCTCGAACATGGAGAGTTGACAAACATATACTATATTTCTATTAAAAAATAAATAAATAAAAATAGCATATAATCCATTCTTTTTAGCACCACAATTCACTATTAAATTCCTGATTTTAGATTAACTATTAATTACCTAATGAGTTATTGATTCATGTGATCCAGTACACTATTTCTAAATTTTAAGGATATATATAACTGTTTTCACCAATTAGGGTGGACTATATATCAATTTTAGCATACATATTGTTAGCCTCTGCATCTGCTATTCTTTTCCACCACTCAATAAAAGTTGTGTGGCAGGGACATTCTTCCTCAACATGTATACGCTCCTCTTGTTTTTTACTTGAACATTTTGTTTGCTTAAGAGAGAGCTTCAAAACCTTTTGCTTTTGGGTAATATATATATATATATATAATGCACAACCAACGTCCTTGATTCCTTTTAAAATAATTGAAGAAGCCTTAATTTGTTTTTATCTGAATCTTTTCAGCAAGCTAGCCACATTTTGAAGCTGAATTGCAGGTGGGGGTTTTTTTTTTTGTTTCCTTTTACAAGCTGTTCTCTACTTGTTTTTCTTATTTATATCGATATCAATATTAATTATATCGATATTAAGATAGAGACATTTATTAAACCCAAAATACAAATATTATATAATATATAAAAAATTTTAGGGTTACGACGATAAGGGTGCAGAGAGCAAGGATATGATCCAGGGACCAGGCCAAAATTCTGCGCTGGAATTGTACCTATCAATTGGTAATGACTGTCTAATTTAAAACCAACGACTACGATAGTCTCATCGTGTCAGTCCATTCAATGGTCGGATTATAATCAATCGCAGCGAGGTTGCAGGTACATGTATGTGATTTAGGTTGCATGGGAACACATTCAAATACCAGTACACCAGTACTCTATTCGATATGTTTACTTGTGTAAAAACTACAACCTCATTTATATTATTATATTTTATTGGTGAAAATTACAAAGTCATTAACATTATTATGTTATTATATCATAATTAATAATTTATCATTTAATTAAATAAAAATTATTATTCAACGTTAAACAGTGAAAATTGCAATGTTATTGACATTATTATATTATTATATCATAATTAATAATTTATCGTTAAATTAAAATTATTATTCAACATTAGATCAACAATTCCAACTAACAAAACAAAAAATAATGACATTAGATTAATAAGTTATCCCTTAAAATTATCAGACGATATTATTAAATCCGTCACTATAGAATTTACCTTACTTGTTGTTAGTCTATTATTATAACAATCATTTATTAATCTCTGTATATTTTTATTTGTCACATAAATTAACTGTATAAATATTAAATACTTATTAAATAATCTCAATATCATAGAAAAATAATTACATAATTAAATACCCTTTTATTGAAATATTTAAATTATCACTCTATCAAGCAGAATTTTTTAAAAAAATAATGAAAATTGTTCTAAATGGATAGGTCAAAAAATAGGAGAGGAAGTATTAGCATTATTACTTTCCCTCGTGAAAATCTGCCCATATTTAAAACTGCATGCCGTGAAGAAAAGCTCGTCATCATCATAAATATGATTCAATTGTCTTATATAAGCCATAATAAAGAGAAAATTTCCCATAAATTGCATGGGTTTCCATTTCATTTTTTTTTCTTTTGTTACAAGATTTTGTCATTTCTGTAAGGAAAATAACTTTTACTACACTATAATATTTATCATATCACAATCATCTCACGTGCATTGTCTCTCTACACACAGCTATTATTTGTACTTCAATATATATATATATATATATATATATATATATATATATGCAATCTAAAAAATTCAAGTTTATTTATGTACATATGTAATTTTTAGAACAACTAATACATGTTAACATGGAAGCAAAGTGTATTAGTGTGCTAATACTTTATTAATTTAAATGCCTATCTTATAGAAAATTAAGTTTCAAATATTAACAATCTAAAAACATAGCAAAGTTCATGAGAAATAAAGGAAAGGCAAAAGAGTGTTCATGAAAAATATTTTACTATCATATCTGAAACTACTTGTGTACACATAAAATTTCTTCGTAAATGGGACCAAACTAGTGAAGAAGAAGAAGAAAATTATAAGTTTCTAATAAGATGATAGTTTCATCATATTCTATTTTTCTTTAATGTCATTCTCAACTTCTAATAATGAAGATAAACAAGAAGTGATATGAATCTCCTCCTGATCAGCTTCTAATGAAGAAACACAAGGAGTTGAAGAAGAACAATCATCAGAGAAATTGGAAGAAGTGTAGAAATACAAAGAAGAAGGAGAACGAGAACGAGAACATGGACAGGAATTATAAGAACCACTAGTAGTAGTAGCAATAGAAGAAGGAGAGGAAGAAGAAGAAGCAAAAGCAAGGCCAACAAGCAAATCAACAAAAGCGCCAATAATATACCCATGATTGCCTTTTCCATTGACTTTCAAGTAGCAGCAAAGAAGTTCTTCAAGACCTTCCCAATCTTTCAACCCATGAGCTTCCACCATTTCCTCCATTGATTTCTTGAAATCAAGATAAGGGTCTTGAGAATCCATTGTCAAAACTACACTTTCTTTAAATGGAAACAACTCAGTAGCTACTGTTGCTGCTACCTTATTAGCTTCTTCCAAGATTGAGCTAGTCTCACCTGGCTCAAAGAAAAGCCTTTCTGACCTTAAACCTCTAATAACATTCTCTAATGAAGAAGAATCACCTCCCATTGCTGCTGCAGCAGACTCATCTGATGCTGTGGAGAAGCTAGCAGACTCAGAACAAGAGTTGGTGAACCATGATTCAGGTGTGTCCACCATCACATCAAAGGTAGCGGTGGTCTCTAAGTAAGCTAAGTTATGAGTCTTGAACATTTTGTTGTTGTTGTCATGAGTGGTGGTTCTGAAAGAGAGGGTTTTGGGTTGTTGACAATAAGCAAGCCAAGGCCACGAGGATCTTGATGATGATGAGTCTGTAATGTTAATCTTGGAAAGAAAAGGGATCAGCTTCATTTTCTTGCCCATGTGTGGTTTTGTGTCAAAGCTAAAAATATGAATGAAAGAAAGAATTGGTTCAAAATGATTCTCCAAGGTTAAAATGGTGAAATATGAGAGTTGCCTCTCTCTATGCAGGCATTAATGGGCAAGTCAGAAAGAGAGGTAGATTTTAAAGGAGGAAGAGGAGAATGGTGAGACAAGTGGGTGAAGTAGAAATAGAGAGAGAGAGAGAGAGAGAGAGAGAGAGAGGAAAAGAGGGATTGGTTATTGGTAGGGCTCTCTTTTTCGAATTTAGTTTAAACTTCAAATCTCAAAATTACAAATACAGCTTCAATATCTCTAAACTAAAATATTACAGTAATAATGAATTTTTAGATTTTTTTAATCGAAGACTTAATAAATTATAAACTAAATGGAAGAAAGTAATTCTTTTTTTTTTTTCTAAACTCTAATTCCAAAAATCAGATACCCGTGATATTAATAAAAGAAAAAAAAATCGAATTTAAAACTCTCCATGTCTATTGCACTTCTATCGCTTTAGGTCTTTCTAGTGCTTGTGTTGTGTGTATTAAATGTATGGGGTTCAAAAGGAGAAGTAAATGTTGTTTCAGTTGAGGTCATTAAATAATACTATGGTACGTGGGTTTAATAATAATAATAAATAGAGAGTTATCCTATTCTGAAACACTCTTCCCTTTCTAGGTTTTTGTAGCTCAAATACACCATTGCCTAGCTGACATGCATCTTTTTTCTTATACAAAAATTTTGAACATTTGAAAGTTTTCAAAATAGAAGATTAATTAATTAATTAAGCGTACAAAACTAGCTCTTAGCTCTCAATAATTATTATAATGATTGTAGAAGCAGTAATTAATTTGTTTTTATACCTAATTCTTAGTGGTCGATTAATTTGAAGATCATTTTTATCACCTGTTTCAAAACAAGTCCATTCCATATATATGACCTAATGCTGACAGTCAAAGGCGCACATATGTATGATTTTTTGGATGGACAATTGTAATTAAGGGTTCATTTAGTTAGTTATCAAGTGGCACACACACTGTTCATAATAACTATTGATAATAGAGATGCCTAAAAGTGGAACAAGAGAAGTACAAAATATTTCTTTATTATATTAATTATGAAATATGATTTTATAAATTAAATTAGATTAAGATAAATTGATGCATTGTGAAATACATGAAAACCCATTAAAAAAAAGGACTGATACTCTAATAATTGGGTTATGAGTTAAATATTTGTATAGGAGCCCATTTTAATTAAATAACTAATTAAAGATAAACGAGGCTTATATAAGGATAAGAATAGGTTTTCTTTGTGTTAGGACTCAATAGGTTGAACCATTAGTTAGTCTAACCCATTAAAAAATGATTGTAGAGGCATTTGGTTACCGAAATTTAACATTTTTATTTGGAATCACTTTTTTAGAAAAATAAATTTTTGGATAAGTGATTCTAAAAATGTAAAATTCTTATATTGGGTTAGATATAAAATTTTAAAAAATTCAAAATTAATATTTTTTATTTATACATAAGATAGTTCAAAGAAATCAATATAAATTATTATTATGTCCTCAATGAAATTGCAAATTTTTATTTAATTAATCTATACAAAAAGTCTTATACAATAAAATTTATTATGATTATTAATTCATGAAATATAATTTTACATATATATATATATATATATATATTACATTAATTAAGGATATATTTGTAAATACATAATTATATAATTTTTAATAATCATGACAAAATAACTTTTCCAACTCTTGAGATGAAAAAGCAATTTTTCATTTAGATGTTCAATCAAGGGTGGAGCCAAGGGACTAAGGAATCTAATTTTATAGAGATACAACTTTCTCGGAGCAAATCGAATATCGACATTTAATATTTTTGAGTTACTTTGTTCTTAAGATTTTACAAATTAAATGCCCATGAAAAAGGAAATCTTAAGCAAAATGAAATTCTTTCTATTCATGATTGTTTTAAGAATCGTGTACGTGATCTTATATGCCAATATATAATCAGAGTTGTTTATTAAAAATAGGTCTTTAATAGTCTCAAGTCCCATTACTTCTGGACACATGCGGAGAGACAAATAAATAGAATCCATTTGAAGGAACAAATTTAACTTTGGAGGGAAGAGAAAAGGGTAAAATTAAAATAAAACAAAAACAATAAATATATAGGGATTGATTTTGTTCAAAATAATTCTAAGTACTTTTAATAATAAGGAGGAAATCTGTATCACGTGCCACCATATGCATTCCAGAGGGCAGATTGAGACTTGAGAGAGACAGACTAACATTTGTTTTCATTCTCTATTTGATGGATTGATGAGTGTTTTTTGTTTACTGAGTATAGGGTGAAGGTTTAATGATCAACTTCTACCTTTTTGCAACTTTATGAGATTTTACATTTTATTTGTTTCCTTCTTTTGTAATGTTGTAGACATTGTTTCTATCTAGCGCACGTCGTATCCTTAATCAATAATCACTACATCCAATATTCACCAATGATTGTGTTAATTACTTTACTTAATTTTAAGTATAATACTTGATACTACTCTCACTAAAATGAGTTAAGTTCACTTCTATGTAAATCTCAGCTCGGCATTATGGGCCACCATTATGCAATTTGTTATAAGTCCAATTTGATCGGCAAATTATATCATGGACCCCCTATCCATGATACTTTGTGTACCATTTTAATGATACAATGTGTTTTGTCTAGGTTACACACGAGTTTTTGAATTTTATTTGTTGATATTAACGACGTTAGCAAGGGTTTAGAGAGGGTTTATAGTTGAGTCTTTGTTTGTGTGTTCTCTTTCTTTCTTGTTTTAGATTCTCTCTTTCCTTCTTGTCTTGTATTCTATATTTTTGTGATTTGTCGTTCTCCTTATTGTTTAGATTTTTCTCTTATGTGTTATCGTTCTTCATTTATTTGTCGTTGGATTATTGGTTCTTCGATTATCTTTTTCAATTGCAATCAATGGAAAAAAGATTATGAGAATGAGATTGTTGATTTTTCTGCAATATTAGGTGAGTAATGTCAGATTTTGTGATGTTTGATTATGTGTTGATTATGTTGTTAGTATTGAATTGTTATTTTTTTGTTATGAATTCTTCGTTCCTTTTTATTGTCTTAATCTATAGTTGTTAGTTTTTCTGCGTTTATAGTGTTTTTTATTATGTTTTTGTGTGTTTGATTTTTTTTTATTCAGTTTAAGAATAATGTATATAAGTTTTGTTAGTTGAAATTTTAGGTTCATTATTGTTGTTCATGAGATTCATTTTTTATAAGGTACAAGTTCTTTTTTTTATATATATATGTAGGTTTTTTTTACACTGTAGATTCATTGTAAGTAAATAATAGGTTCAGACGTTTGATCTATATAAATTTGTTATCGTTTGGCTTTGATTTGATGTAGTATATTGGAGGCATTTATATTCTTTATTAAAAATTATAAGTTCATTACATTAGTATAGTTTTTTAATTATATTATTATTTGTTTTTACAATTGATAATTTGAATACTGTAGGTTCATTTTTTTATAAAGTACAGATTCATTTTTTTATAGTGTATTTTTTTTTTTTATATATTGTAGGTTTAGTATAAGTAAACTATAGGTTCAAAAGTTTGATTTATATAAATTTGTTATCATTTGACTTTAATTCGACGTAGTATATTGGAGATATTTGTATTATTTATTAAAAATTATAAGTTCATTACATTAGTATATTTTTTTAATTATGTTTTTATTTGTTTTACAGTTGATAATGTGAATAATGCTTCTGTTGATGATTTGTTGGGACTGTCTGTGAATTTTGTAAAGAAGCTTATGTGTTATATAATAAGTATACTTTTAGAGTTAGTTTTAGTATTAGAAAGAGTAAGCAAAGATATAAAAGTGGCTGGAAGACACTATTAATGAAAATATTTTGTTACTCAAAGGTTGGAGAAAAAAATAGATAGGAAAAGAAAATAATTGTCACTCAAAACTTGATGTTTGGACTGGTTGCAAAGTTTCATTCAGTTTGATGTTGATGAAAATGAAGTTTAGACTATGACAAAGCATAAAAATGAGCATAATCACCAGTTATGTATGTTGAAACTCATCTTCTTCATTCGCATAGGGGAGTGACAAAGAATCAGTTGATTTATCTTAAGCATTTAAAAGAATCAGAGTTGTTGTGTTTGATGGGATTAGATTACTTAAGAAGCAATCTAATGGTTCTCCATTTGTGGAGTTTATTGATTGAGATGCTTATAATTTTTTGGCTTTAAAAATTTTGAGAAATTTAGATGGTAGTGATTCTAATGCATTGATTGAAATATTTAGAAGAAGGCAATCGAATGAAGGGCTTTTTTTTTTTTTTTTTTTGAGGTTGATAGTGATGTGAGATTGTTTAGTTTCTTTTGGAGAGATTCGAGGATGAAATAAGATTATGAGCTTTTTGGAGATTTGTCAATGCATTTATAGATATGATATAATATGATTTGGGGTCTATTTGTAGGTATGTTATTTATGTTTATATGAATTTTATTATGATTTTTTTATTTTTTTTTGTGGTTCATTTATTACAAGTTCATTATGAGTAAACTGTAGGTTTATTTTTTATAAATAGTCGATTCATTTTTTTATAAATTATAGATTCATTATTAGTAAATTGTAGGTTCATTTTTTAAAATCGTAAGTTCATTTTTTATAAATTATAGGTTCATTTTTTTTTATAAACAGTAGGTTTATTTTTTATAAAATGTAGATTTATTATTAGTAAACTATAGAGGCATGGGTAATAAACTTTTATATGATGATTTTGTGTATTTAGTGTAGATTGTATGTTCATTTTGTGTAAAGTGTAGGTTTATTTTTTATAAACTATAGGTTCATTTTTTGTAAAATATAAGTTTATTTTTTATAAAGTAGAGGTTTATTTTTTTTATAAAAGGGTAAGTTTATTTGGTATAAATTGTAAATTCATTATCAGTAAACTATAAGTTCTTTTTTTATCAAGTGTATTCATTTTTTGATTTGTAGGTATGAACCATCACTGTATGAATATGATGTGTGGATATGGTTTTTTATTAAATAAGAGAATAGAGTCCTTTGTATGGATTTTTAGTTTGTTTTTGAGATCTATGAAAGGTAGACATCCGGACAATTATGATAGACCAATCTATTGCCATGGTTGCTACAATTGTTCAAGTCTTTCCAAATTCATGACATAGGCTTCGTATCTGGCATATATGAGAGAATTCAAAGAAGAATATCAAGTGCATGAGAAGTCAAAAAGGATTTATTGAATTATTCAACTATGTGTTTTAATACAGTGATATAGAGGTTGAGTTTCAATTTTATTGGAACAAGTATGTGATTTTTTTTATTTTTTATTTTTGAATTTTTTAGATGAACATGATGTGCATAATTAATGAATGTGTTATTTATCTATTATTTTTTTAGGTTGGAAGAGAATATCAATGTTAGAAGAATTCTTAGATGCAAAAGTTTTTTAATATTAGAGAGAAATGGTGCCCTACATTTAATAAAAAAAAATTCGGGAGGGATTTTATCATCACAAAGGAGTGAGAGTACGAATTGTTTTATGTTTATGAGTCTTTTTAAGACTACTAGACTTTATGATTTCTGCAATTGTTTTGCTGATGTAGTTTCGGAATGCAAGAGTAAAGATAATGAAGAAGACATGCGTTGTTTGTAAGGTGAACTAATAATGGCTTTGAACAATGTGAAGATTCTTTCACATGCGAGAGAAATATAGACACTAAAGGTATATTTTTTTTTGTTTTAGGAGCAGTTTATGAAGGGTGTGTCTTGTCATCAAAATTGTGTCTTTTGATGGTAATAATGTTAAGTATCATGTGTGGCAGCCATATTTGGATATTATTCGTCATGAGGTTGTGTTTGATGTTTCAGACATGTCTATAACTTGTAGTTGCAAGATATTTTATGAGGTAATATATATATATATATATATATATATATATAACGCTTATTTCAATGGAGTTGTTTGTTGTTTTCATGTTAGGATTATTTGTTGTCATTGTTTGCGTGTTATAAATGTTCATTATGTGATAGAAATTTAAGAAAAAATATATAGTGAAGAGATGGATGAAATGAGTGATTAAAAACAGAGCTATTGATCTTGCAGTGGTGCCTCCATGTGATGAAAGTGGTTTAACTGCTTCTATTTGGAGGACACAAATGGCTAGAAATTTTCACAAGTTGATTTCAGCTAATGAAGACAATATAAAAACTTGACAACATTGTGAGGAAGCTTTTGAAAGTGCGAAAAAGAGGATTATAGATGAGGTTGGTCATGTTTACTTTGAAGAAGAATCCGACGCAATATCTTGTTCGAGTGGAAAAAATACCAAATCTAGCTCGTGTTAGGGCAAAATTTGATCGCAACAAAAGGACTAAGAGTATAATTGAAAAAAGTTTAATCAACCAAAAGGTCATAAGAGAAGTGCTCAAATGGTTGTGTTACAGACAAAAAATGTTGTTCAAAGTTATAGGAATGATGAGGTTGTATATCAATTTTCAGTTTATCTATGATGAAATTTTAATGTATTTTGTGGTTCATGTTTAGTGATTATATTTTTATTGGTAGAAAAGTCTTTCACATGTACTTGCAAATGAATATCTTACACATCCACGTATTGGAAGTTCAAAATTGGTAACTCTTAATGCAAATTCAAGTTTAAAGTTTCCTCCAGTTGTAAATTGAATAACTTTTTTAAATTTTTTGGAATTGTATGGAACATTTTTGTTATTTTACTTTTTTTATTCATTTTTTTAGTTGTAACGAACAATGGGTGAATATATAAATTTATGTTTAATTTTTTTTAGTTTTTAGTTGATTTCATCGTGAACCTACAATTTATTAAAAATGAACCTAAAGTTTATAAAAAATGAACCTACAGTTTATAAAAAATGAACTTGTGCCTAAAATTTGGTAGACAATAACAAAAATATATATATAGGTATTTGTAAAGAAATTTGTTATACATTTAATCAATTTTGATTTAAAATTAATTTTATTTATAAATAAATTTATTTATTTTAATAAATCATAAACCTGTAGGCAAATGAACTTACACTTAATGAAAAAAGAAATTAGGGTTTAAAAAAAAATGAAACTATAGTTTACAAAAAATGAATTTCCACTTCATAAAAGATGAACCTATAATTAATGAAAAACGAATATACAGTTTATAAAAAATAAACTTACAGTTTACAAAAAATGATTTATACTTTTATAAGAAAAATGAATCTACATTTAATAGCAAATGAATCTAGAGTTTAGAAAAAATGAAACTATGGTTTACAAAAGATGAACCTATAGTTTACAAAAAATGAATCTACACTTAATGAAAAATAAACCTAGAGTTTAGAAAAAATGAATTTATAGTTTACAAAAAACTCATAGGCAAATATTAATAAATTTATAGAAAAATGCTAATGAAACTAAAGTTAAGTTAAAAAAATGAACCTACAATTTATAAAAAAAAAAATGAACATATAATTTATAAAAAATAAATCTACAATTAACAAAAAAAGAACCTATGTCTAAAATTTGGTACACAATAACAAAAATAGATATATTGGTGTTTGTAAATAAATTTCTTATACGTTTAATTAATTTTGATTTAAAATTAACTTTATTTTCATTTTTTTATAAATCATAAACCTATAGGTAGATGAACTTACACTTAATAAAAAATGAATCTAAGGTTTATAAAGAATGAACATACACTTAATAAAAAATGAACCTACAGTTTAGAAAAATGAACCTACAGTTAATGAGAATGAACTTAAAGTTTAGAAAAAATGAACTTACAGTTTACAAAAATTAAGTTATATAGACAAATGAACTTGTAGACAAATATTAATAAAACTATAAGGAAATACTAATGAAATTACAATTGATTTAAAAATGAACATGTAGGCATATAGTAATAAAGTCATAGGCAAATATTAAATGAACTTGGATGATGTAATAATTAAAACTATATATAATGAACCTATTGTATATTTACAATTGAAAAATATTGTTCAAACTTTAAAAAAAAAATCTTAAAACTATTGGATATATTTAACAAAATCAATCATTTGATCTTTTTTTACTCGACAATTTGTTTTTTGCTTGTTTTAGTATGTCCTCCCTATAACTATTCACGTTCATAAGCAAAGTAATTGAGTAGTACTTGGCTCTTAATAACTTCAAAAAAAGTTGCCAAAAATTTAATGAAAATAATTATAAAACAATTATAAATTATAAGGAGAGAATAATAATATCCAGACAGTATCATAAAATCGAATGATAATTTACATTACTTTTATTGAAATCACATGCTGAAAAGAAAATGTATTGAATGATATGGAGAAACAGATAATGATCATATAATTGAGAAAAAAATATAAAATTAGAGTGAAAGATTTATATACAAATGACTTGCTGGAAAAGAATACTTTTTTTGGTTGATCATCTATTCTTTTTAAGTCAACCAAGTTCATTCTAAAAGCCCAAATATCTAATATAACACTCTTTATATTATTTTTCGATAGGGTTTGAAGGATTTTTCGATTGACAAAATAGTCATTATATACAAATAACAATTGTCTACAAAAAACAAAATGAAAATATATTAGTGAATTTAATAATTGAAAGTAATGAAGGTGTAGTATGAAAACAAAAATATAAAGCTCACTTCTTTTGATGTTGTTCTTTTACAGGTATGAATGCAAACTCAAAGACAAGCTTCTTGTTTAGAAATTACATCTTGTAAGTTTTCATCATTTTCTATCCAAAATGGAGATCTTAAGGCTAAAGGAAGTTTCATGTACTTCTTTGTTGGTCTTGTTCTTTTTTGTACATTCTCAACCTTTGATTCTGATTTATCAATTACTCCACAATAAAATGGTGAATGTGTAAATTCAAATTTTACAATAACATAATTTTTATGTTAAATGCTTATAATAAATTTACAATTTACACAAAATGAACTTAAGGATTACAAAAATGTACTTAGAGTTTAATGACAATGAATCTAGATTGTATACCGAATGAACCTATAGTTTATAAACAAATGAACATAGAGTTTAGAAAAAAATAAATCTACAATTTATAAAAAATGAACCTACACTTTATAAAAAATGAACTCACAGTTTGTAAAAAAATGAATCTATAGTTTACAAAAATTGAACCTACAATTTACAAAAATGAACCTAAAGTTTATACCAAATGAATCTAGAATTTACAAAATATAAACATACAATTTTATAATAAATAAACTTACACTTTATAAAAAATGAACCTACAGTTTTAAAAAATGAACTTATAGTTTATAAAAAATGAACCTACACTTTATAAAAAAAGAACCCACAACTAAAAAAAAATGACCCACAACTAAAAAAAAATGAACTTACAATTTTTAAAAAATGAACCTACAGTTTAAAAAAAATTAACCTAGATGTTTTAAAGAATGAACTTACGGTTAATGAAAAATGAACTTACAAACAACATAAAGAGTACAAATTTAAGATACATACTCTTCAAAAAAAAATTTTGGGGTTTGTGGCAGCTCTTTAGTTGTAGTTTCTGCATGTTTTTATTGGTTAGAAGTAGTCCCCTATTTTCTCAGCATTTTCTTGTTGTTGAGGATCTTGTTGGTCAGCATTTTCTTTTATTAGTAGTGGGTCTTTTTGTTCATACTCTTGGGGACATAACTGAGTAGGAGTTAGTCCCAATGATAAGGAAGGAGCAACATCCATTATTTTTTCAATTTTTTGTGTTTTGAGTATGGGTTTTTCAAGCTCTGCCAATGCTTCAAAGAAGCTTCCATTACTGAAGAATTCATCATCATCTTCTTCAGCCATCTTCTCAGTTATTTCAAGTGTTTCTGACCCTGTGAGCTTGAAATGTTGTTAAATATTTTAGTCACAAAATTGAAAGCTTTCTTCATAAGCTCAGTTGATTTTGTTCTTCCTATATCTGTCATTACTTCTCCAAATTCAATCATTGTGGCAACCATTTTTTTTTTATTACAATTGATAATCTTTCAATAGATGCCTATAATAAACAAAATATTTTATGAGTTTTACATTTTTTGTCTCATATTTGTATATTTATCACATTTGAAATTGATATTAACTTCCTCACTATTGTTTTTTTTTATCTTGTTCTTCTTCTTTTGTTTGATCATCTTCAGTTTGGACCAGAGTTAAGCGTTTAATGACTTTTCCTTTTCCAAACCCCCTTTCTTTCAATTCTTCCCTAACTCTATTTTTACACTTTGTGTTGTCTAGTTTGATAAGGTTGGAAGTTTTCTTGTAATATTTCTTACTTTGAACTATACTTTGTCTACGTAAGCTAATTGTTCATTTAAAAAAAAAAAGAAAATAAAAGAGGAGATTAAAAATGAACATTATAGAAATGGAGTTGTGATGTTTTAGTAATGAATCTACAATTTGTAAAAAATTTAAACTACAATTAATAAAAAATGAATTTATAGTTGATGAAAAATGAACCTATAGTTTATAAAAAATGAACCTATATTTTTATAAAAAATGAACATACACTTTATGAAAAATGAACCTGGAGTTTAAAAAAATGAATTTATAGGTTATAAAAAAATAAACCTACAATTGACATAAAATAATTGTACACTTAATAAAAAATCAATCTAGTGTTTAGAAAAAATGAACATACAGTTTACAAAAAAAGAACTTATACTTTAGAAAAAATGAATTTATACTTTATAATGTACATATAGGCAAATATTAATGAACATAAAAAATTTATGTATTTGAAAGTAGAAACATATGTATAGATTAATTACCAGAAAGAAAGTGATTGGACTAGTAAAGAAACTAGATGGCTTTTTCTTCCACTCTTCAACAGACTTGGCAAGGCTTTTTAATGTATACTGGCACTAGTTGATATTTTTTATTTGGTCAACATCAATGAGAGATAACATGATTTTGTAGTTTTTTTTTTTGGTGGCCTTTCAGAAAAGAAGAAACCATGAACACTACAAAATCTCTTTTGAAATCGTCTCCATCGTTTTTCTTTTGATGATTTGTAGGCCTATTGTCTTTGTGACTAGACTACCAGTAGATAATTGTCATCGTTGTCTCCATGATTTCAACAGTTGCTTATATTCAGGTGTGTCAATGTCAGCTTTGGCCTCAAGAATAGGGTTTTCCCACAAGGCAAGTTCAACGTATTAACATCTTGTTCATTCAGGACTAACTTTTCATTCTCCAAAATATTTGCAGTCCTACAATAGTCATATTTTTCTACTAAATACTTACTTAATGGTCCATCACATTTGGACAATAAGTAGGATGTCAAATCCAGTGTCATTTGCTTTACATTGTTCTTTTTATAGCTCTCCTATCATATTATGTAGCACTGTTGGTGACATTCTTGTTCGTAAGAACTTTGATTTATTTATTTGTGGTTCATCAATTGGTTCTTCACCAGTTGTTTGTTCTTCAAGCTCTTATTATTGTCTTTATTCTTCATCAGATTCTTTTTCATCATTTTCTGCTTTTATTCTTTTTATTGTTAATGTTTTCTTCTTTTTTTTTGTTGGTGTTGTCTCATGAGATTCATTTGTCCTCTTTTTCCTTGGCTTTGCTGGAGGAGAAGGAGGTTTTTCTCTACTATTTGCTCAGTTGAAGTAGTATCTTTTGCATGAAGCATTTGTCTTAATGGTACATCTCAAGTTGATTGTTCATCTTGATCATTCAACATTGTTGTGTTGTCTTTTTTGTTGGTCTTCTTCTTATTTGCAATTTTTTTCTATCTCATGTTTGTTGTAACAAGATGAATAGCTTATTAGAAGCTAACTGATATTCTTACTAACAAATAGTTGTAGGCAAATATAGCACAAAATCATTATATAGAAGTTTATATAAGAAATGAATATGTAATTTAGAAAAATGAACCTACACTTAATGAAAAATGAACATATAATTTACAAAAAATAAATTTACACTTTACAAAAAATGACTCTACAATTTATAAAAAAAAAATGATCCTACATTTTTCAAAAAATAAACCTTCACTTTATAAAGAATAAACCTATAATTTATAAAAAATGAACCTACAGTTTGCAAAAAATGAGTCTACGCTTTATAAAGAATGAACCTATAGTTTAGGAAAAATGAAGCTACCGTTTACAAAAAATGAACTTACACTTTATAAAGAATAAACCTACAGTTAATGAAAAATGAACCTATAGCTTTAAAAAAATGAACCTACAATTTATACGAAATAAACTTATAGTTAATGAAAAATGAACCTACAGTTTACAAAAAATTAACATACAGTTTATAAGAAAATGAACCTAGAGTTTATACGAAAATGAAACTAAAGTTTAGAAAAATGATCTTATAGTTCACAAAAAATGAACATACAATTTATAATGAAGATATAGACAAATATTAATGAATTTAGAGTTTATTCACAATCAAAAAGAAAAAGAAAACCATAAACCCTAATAATTTTAATAAAATGTTAAACAGTAATAATTTATCATATGTGAAATGATGGAAAAACATTTAACATAACACTAAACCCTAATATTTTATCATGTAGTCATTGAGGAGGAAAGTGGAATATGTTATATTAAGAATTTTATTACTTATATTTGGAAAAATAAAGAGGGAATCGATTTGGAGAAAGTCAGTGTAGTAGTAGTAAACTTCGACGACAAAAATCGCCACGGAGAAAGAGTGGGAATATTGCTATATGGACAGTTGGTATAAGACCTAATTTGATCTAAGATAGACTCTCAACTTATAGGTCAATGTTGTCACATCACTTATCCTCATCAAGAAAAGATAATTCTCATTAGGAAGATTATCTTTCATCACGAAAAGATAATTCTAACTAGGAAGATTATCTTCACTAGGAAAGAAATAAAGTCTTCATCCAATATGGATATAGTACATCCTAATCACTATATAAGGAGTCTCAACCTGATATTTCATTCATTCTGCGTAAGAGGGTCAGATTCTCCTCTACACAAACAAGGTCAAATTCTCCTCTCACCTGTCCAGCTCGACAGCTTAAAAACATCATTAACGTGATGAGTATAGATTGAATTTTTTATGTCCATCTCATAATTTATATTTTTTTTGTGCCTGATAAAAAAAATTAAAGGCAAAAATGCAAAGCAAAATCAATCCCAAATTCAAGGATATGCATAACCATATGGTCAACCCTTAATCTATAGTTTTCTCATGCTTGAGTTATCTATAGTTATATATTATCATAAGATAAGCATGTCTACACTTCTATATATTTATTGATTTATTTTGTTGATGTGATTTCAATAATTCACATGGGTATATTTATGAATATTGATTATTGATTCTATTATTAACTAATTGTCATAGCCATCATAATTAAAGTAGGTTAAAAAAGTTATAAACTACTAATGAGTAAAAATTCTTAGATTATTAGTCTTGAAATAAGATGAAGTTATTTATCATTGATGACTTTAGATTTTCTTTATATTATTATGCAAGTCAAAAAAAGTAAAAATAAGTTATGCTAACAAGACTTATTGATTCTATTATATTCTCATAGAAATTCAATTTTTATAAGGAGATGTTACGTTGTTAATTGCAGATTAACAAATAAATTTTCTATATTTGACTTTGTTATATATTGTGATTATAATATCTTTTTCTATATAAGTATACTTTTCGATAAAAGCTTGATATGCACACATTATAGGTAAGTTATAATCTCAACATTATGCTAAGATAATTATTTATTTCTTAATAGTCAAGAAAGACAAAAGTATGATCTATAATGCAATTATTTATGGTATGTAGTTGGCATTTTATCTCAATTATGATTATTATGACATGCAGTTAGCATACGTAGTTATCATACTGCTATGATAGTTGACAATGAGAAAAACAATTTAGCCAAACTATCATGCAAGATATTTGATCATACATCATTTATAGATTTTCTATCATATTCAACTTTGAAATGGTTTGAACTTTTTATATGCCTCAATTTGACCATTATTCTTATATTAGTTTGCAATTTCAATATATGTACCCATATGTAACTCTTGCTTAGGATCTCTATATTTATATAACAAAGCTAATTTTAAAAAGAAGGCTAAATAGTATAAATATAGTTGACTATGTTATATATGGTCATATAATTCAAAACCAGCATTCAACAACGAAAAGATCAAATATTAATTTCAAATGAGAGAAAAAAAAATATTTACTTTGGTGGATGATTTGAACTGCATCAGCATTATATATATATATATTATATAATCCATTTTTTAGTGAAGTGGATGGACAAGGTAGACGCACATGATTTATACATAATTAGGAGTGCTTTTTTACCTTAAAATTATTGATTGAGTAACAGTTAATTACAGCATGACTTATTATGGGATCACAGTTAAGATGGCAATATGGATCCAATATGACTCAAATTTTGCAAAATATATATCTGATATGATTAGTAAATTTTCTATTTTATTTTGTTTGTCAAATATTATCTATTTTTTAATTTTATTTATAAAATTTATATTTATTTTTTCTTTATGATTTTTCAATATATTAACTATATTTATAATAGAACAAATATTAAGATTAATATATTATAATAAAAAAAACATATAAAATATACGTAATTGTTGTGGACGGATTTTTTCACTATGTACCGGATGGGGATAGAAAATATACAATCCGTTTAGGTAATAAACGGATCGGATATTTTCTATCCGTTGGGATTGGATAGGTATTTGACTTGTAGTGGTCCCTTGTGCTATATTTAAACTTATAATCTATAAATGCAGATTTTTGAACTTCAAAAATCTTTCATAACATTTAGGAGTACGGTTGCAACTTAGCACATTACCAACCCTACAAAATGGATAATTGCAGACTACCTGTTTTTGATCTCTCAAAAGAATGTTCTTCGGTTCTTATATATGTTCGTGTAAGAACTTAACTGATTTTTTTCTAACTTCTTCCCTAAATTGTAAATGGGAAAAGGAAAGGGTGTTGCATGATCATATGCTTACAAAAATTCCATTTAGATACAGAATGGTTGGATGGCATCATTTTTTTGGTACAAATTTGGGCTGAACCTAAAGGTAGTACACTTGGGTAGTAGGGAGCTAAAGTTAACTTGTTAGGTTCTTTTAATGGTGAAAATGCAGTTTTTTTTTCTAGGATAGGGATCTGGATTTCTCCTAAAAGATTATTGTCTTTTTATGTGAAGTTGTTTGTAGGATGATTTTATCCCTTTTTTCCATATTCCTAAAGGACCATATATCTTTTTGTGTTCTTTTACCGATGGGATGATCATTGTAGTACCTAAGTTCTGGAAAACAAAAGGGTATTTACCATTTGACTTCACCCTTTTTGGGTGCATTGATGATGATGATGGATATTTCAAATATATGGTATATTATATGTCTCCTCCACATACAGCATACAAAAATCGACCGTTATCAAACATCGACATCGGACGACGAGCTACCTCCTCTGCTCAAACTTAGGATGCAACATTTTCACCTCGTTAACGCAATTGATCCTTTGAGATTGGATAAAGTTGTAGTTAAAAAATTATACAACTAATATTGGACTGAAATATTTCGCAAAATTATAATAATCAAACTTTAGAAATAATCATCTACACGTGATTAAGAGTCGTTCATCAATCCATTCACATTATCAATTTTGAGAAAAAAGCTAAAATAAGGAGAATTTTAATTGGTTGGTTTTGACAAATGACCGATAATTCATCCAAAACTGACTTGCACACCCCGACTAACGAGGTGGAGTGACCTGATCAACAACGAACCAGTACGTTCAATAATGTAAAGAGTTGTTAAAAATAACTTTGACATTTATGAGAGCATGAATACTTCTGTTAAGTCGCTTTTCTCCCTTTCGGAAACTATTTTCACATTTTTTTTTTTTTTTAATCTTTTACATTCCTCACACATTTTCTTTTATCAATTTCTCTGTGTCCATTTATTCCTGTGCTCCATAGCTAGACATGCTCATTGCATCCGCCTAGCCTAATATGATTCTAATATTACCATCGGCAACTTGTGATGCAAGTTCAATTCAATCAAGGGTAAATGATAAATTTGGTATTTGAACTTCTTAAATTTTTTTTTTCTTCTGATGTTTAGACAATTTTTTTGTTCAATCAAGTGTGAATTGGTAAAATTATTTTCAATGTGAAATTTTCTACTATCTGAATAAAAAAATATGACAACAAATAGAAGGTTCCGTCAATAATTCACTTTTCTCAATACGGTGTTTTCTCTTATATGAATTACATGTCTTTAATTGAGTAAAGTCCCATCGGTAATTCACTTTCATCAATGTTTTTATGTGAATTACAGGCCTTTAATTGAGGAATGTCCCATCGGTAATTTAATTTTTCTCAATGTGGTGTTTTTTTTTATGTGAATTACAAACCTTTACTTAAGGAAGGTCTCATCGGTAATTCACATAGCTATGTTTAGAGAAAGGAATCTATAAAATGCAAAACAAATTCTTGAAATATGACAACAAATGGAAGGACTCCTGTTGAGGTCCAAAATCTCCCATTGTAATTAATTTCCCCCTCTCATTGCCGCTTCTTTCTCTCATTCCAGCTTCTTGTCTGATCTGCAGTCTAGCCAAAAAATATGAACCAAGATATCAAAAGCAATTAAAATGGATTCCTTACACAAGGCCCACCCATAACCAGATTTAGGAGCAACTTGGACCATGTCTGCTAGACTGGCTGAGGGTACCGAACTGCCAAAATTTTGACCCACCACTGATTGAGACCTTCGTCCCCAATTATCTCCTTCTCATTCAATTGCTATTTAATGTTATATTCATATATCCATATAGATATTCCCAAAAGCCCCAGTTGTCGGTCACACAAAATTTTAGGTATTAGGTTGCAAGCACATGGCAACAAAACAAAGCAAATAGACAGTTCTGATCACATAATTTTTGTGGCTCTTAGTTGCGTATTTTCCCTTTTTTATTTTCTACTTCATGAAGAAGAAAGATCATGCTTGAACTATATATATATATATATATATGCAAAATCCTACATCAAATTTGAACAAGCCCGGAATTTTGAATGTGGAATTTAAAGTCAAAATTAGTAAAGTTTTCTCCCGAGAATAGGAAAAGTCATGGAGATAGTTTAGACGTGCATCATATATCAACAAATGCATCCATACAAAAGGTTGAGCACATGACACTGTAAGAGAGAGAAAAACTGAGAATGTACATGCTGAGGCACATAATAAGAAAGAATTCTTCACTCCTTGAATTATTATTATTATTATTGACCCAGCGTTAAATTGAACGGGACGAAGGAAACTAATCGGTCCACCCAGTACACTTGAAAGTAGTGCACCTTGCACTCACATAAACATGGGATCCACCTTCAGCTGTGAAGAGTAGATCCACAATTATTTAAATGAAGGGTGCATTGAACTGGACCATCTAATGATTTCCAAACAACAGAAGGCACACTTAAAGACGATGCGGACAGGATTTAGCGCCAATCTTATGAAGTAAACTAAAGAAGATGAAGAGTGATCTACAAACATAACAGATGACATATCCTACTTTAACTATGATACATATAGTCAAACCTAATTCGAGACTATCCCAAGTGGTTTGAGATTAATGCTCAGGTGAATTGAGTCCCTTGGCGATAACTCGCATAGAATAGGGAGATAAACCAATTTATGGCTCCTATCAACATTATAAGCTATGATTTAATAAGTTAGTAAATCTGGTTGAGATATTACTTTTTCAGTGTCAGGGCTAAAAATTTAGCCGGACTCAGCAAAATAAATAAATAATACAATAAGTGTCCATCTTCTAATGGAGGAACAAAGTGGGATATACTAAAGATTGTTGTCATCTACATATGAAGATGATGTTGAAGATGATGTGGGGGACCTTACCCTATCTTTTGCTCTATATTTACAGGGGACCATTTCGTATGCTCTTTCCTAAGTAATTACCCCAGTGGAACCAAGTTCTGCATGCAGACTTATTGTTCTTTCTGGTCTTCTTGTGATTATTGGCTCACTTCTTCGCAAACTTGACCATTAATGAACCTGATCCAAGTAATCACCTGTAATATAATAGTATATTCAGTACATACTACGTAGTATATATCTGCACCGCTGGATTAATTCCCAGGGTACTATAAGCCTCGTTAGTTACTACAGTTTTTTGTACCAGCAGGGTGGCTTATTACAGTTGAAGAACTATATGCATTTTCCCACTATTTGAGAGGAACTGGCAACAAGTATTTCCTGTTCATAATACAAAATAAACGAAATATCAATTTCCCTCCTATATAGACAAAGGCATATTATGCATGCAACCAATTCTTGCTCTGAAAAACCTGAATGCCTGTTATTGATGTCTTAGGATTAAATCATAAATTAGTCATATTCCCAAGCTTCGTGCTGGATATATTTTTTTATAATAAAAATATTTTAATAGTCACCATTCTAGCTGTTTATTTCTTAAGTTTTTTGAAATTAATTCTAACTTGAATGTTTATTAAAATTAAATTTTCTTCAGATATAAATGAAAAAATGCAACTTCAACTGACCGTGCAGCATGAACTTTGTTTGGTTAAAATAAAACTTTTTTCTTTTTATCAAAGAGATATATATACACATTTAAATAAAGTTTAGATTAAAATAAAGAGAAATATTAACAAAACTTATAAAATTAAATCGTCTTATTAATTCTATGAATTTATCCAATTATCTCATTTCTATGAAATTATGAATATTAATTTATGTAATTGAAAATTATTTTAAAAATTAAAATAATATTTATAAAATCTTTTAAAACGAATGATTTCAAAAATTAAAATCATATTTATAGAATCTTTTAAAATAAGTGATTTCAAAAATTAAAATAATGGTTATAGAATCTTTCAAAATGACTGATTTAAAAAAAAATTTACCTCATATAAAAAACACTTTTTTATATTATTCACTAAAATTAGAATTTATTTCATCTATATATTAAAGCTAATTATTCAACTTCAAATATTTGATACTATTAATGTTAAAGATTAAATATTTTATAATTGATCTAATAAATCAAATATTTCAAGATTATTTTAATCTTAGTTGTCATCATTACATGTAAAAGAAGTTAAAAAAATCTCAAATTTTAAAAAATTACAAAAATAAAATGGTGTTTTAAGAGATTCTCAAAATAGTTTAGATGGTGTGTCAAGCAAAGAGAATGAATTTTCTCTTTGCTTTAGCAATATATATATATATATATATATATATATATATATATATATATGATTCATACCTTTGCTTGATATAAGGTCTCTAATTCTGAAAGGAATCAAGGAATTATCGTAATTTCCAATGAAATGGTCTGCTCCACTCCTATGCATTGCTTAGGAAAGTGACACTCACAGAAATGCTTATGCCAGTCTTCTTAAAGTTGTTTCAGCATTACAATTGCTAACTCCCCATGAGATCCATAGAGAACTGATTCAATCTGGTTCACAAATCCAGAAAGAAAAGAGCACAAGAACTTGTGAAGAGACAAAATAAATGAGAATGAAGGAACGAGAAGATCGCAGGCAAGCAATGAGTTAAAACCCAGAGAAAAATGAGGTTGAAAAGCACCAACTATTAATTGGCATTGACTGCTTCCAAATGTTACAACTGACTGGTTCAGATATCCGTGTTCATCAGAGAGAGTAAAAATGAGATTTTTTTTTTTTTTAAGTCCCAACAAACAGTACTAGTCATTTTGCATCAGTTAGGCTATACTTTACCTATGTCAGAAGTCATAAGCATCCACAGGCCAAATTTAGACATTATTTTCATCGTGAGAAATCAATAGTAGTATTTCTCTTTCCCTCCTTTCCTACACATTTGGGAAATCCCAAAACAATCTTGAGCTCATATGAGATTAAATTTTTCAACCACTAGATTAAAAATGAAGACCCATGACAAAGTGACCGATAAACAATTTAAAATTTTTAATCCAAGAGTTGAAAGTTAATACTCTTATAATCATGACCTTAAGCTTGCCAAAGCCAGACTTTGATCTCTGAGAACTCAAAGAACAAAAATAAAAGTATGCATTAAGTAAGAGGACAAATAAAAGTTCAAGGAAAAAAAATGTAACAACACAGCACACCAGGTGAATCTAATCTTTCTAACCTGCAAATTGCCCACACATTTTTCTTCTCAATTTGTACTAATTTTTCTAAGGAACCAACATCAAAAGTATTTGTCACCACACATAGCAGCATTATACCACTTCATGAGTTTGCAGTTGTCGTCATAAATTTGACTCTCTAATTAGTTACGCTATCTTCCATCACTAAAAGACTCAAATATATGGTACCACCAATGAAAACCATATCACACGAAACAACTTATTCTCACAGGATAAGATCACACACAACTTGCTCATCAGCAATTCAACTTTCGATTGGCAAACCCAGTAAATTTAAGAATAAATTATCAACATTCCTTATTCACTATAATATATTGAAAATTTGGAACTATACCCAAAAAACAACTTTTGGAGAACAATCTGAATAACTGTATGCATGAATGCAAGTTAGTTAATCATACCTTGCTCTCTAACCACAGAGTTCAAGCGCTTCAGGTTCAAGATTCACATGCATAAATGTAAAGAATGAATTCCAGTCTCGTAAAATTAAATATTAATGATGTCCTTACCTCAATAGCCAACACCAAAGGTCAAGGTGCAAGATATGCCACGGCTCCAACAACAAACTCTTTTCGTTGAAAAACAACCAAATCTTCATTTCACCCTTGGTCACTCTTGTGGAGCACATGACAGATATCTGCAACAGCCAAGGGTACTTGAGCATGATTCAAGCCCATGAGATGAAGAGGCAAACAAAAAATTGAAACTACAAGAGGCAAGAATGGTGTCTGTTCTCCACACTCATGCCCGAGTAAGATAAAAATAGTGAAGAAGACTTATAGTAGTTTGAAACCAAATCCTGACATAAAAATACTCACAACGCAAAAGAATTTAGCCATAATCACGATAAAATGAAACCCCTTTCAGTTCCTTTGTTGAAACCCATAAATATAGTCTCAGAACAGCATAAACAAAAGAAATCTGAACCAAAAATAATTTATAATTCTGTCACATCCATAATCAAACGTGATAACTTAATCCGTGAATAAACAATTGTTTCTAGGAATGCAAAAATACAACTTAAGTATAATGAACGTAAATTTTGCACAAGCCATGCACGAGCTACCACACCAATATGCAACATCAACTTGATTTGTCAAGAAATATGCAAAATAAAACTTCTAATACCAAAATTAAAAATTGAAAGACTTGAACTGAATTAGTTACCTATCAATTATAAATCAAGTATACATACTCTAGGATCGATTATCACACAATCAATGAGTCTTTGGTTGAGCAGGACTGAAGCTGGCTCTGATTATGAAGGGTTGCAAGTTCGAATACCAGTCACAGCCAAATTAACAAAAGCGATCATCACATACCTGGCAGGAATACAATAGACTGGCCCATATCCTCCAAAATCACAATACAGCAACTGCTTGATCTTGAGAATTCCTAATCAACAGACTTTGATAGCACTGGAACCACTAACAATGAATCAAGTAAAAGTTATTGTATTTCCTACTTTCAAAACCAAATGTATCTTTCTAGAATGCAGTAAGCCACACAAGCTCCTCTCAAGTTCATGCTCATCAACAATGGAATCCCAGTCATGCCGATTTCAAGTGCAAAGCGAATGAAGAGATGCAAATATTATCGTTTATCAATAGTTTCAACGATCAAATATACCTTTCTGAAAATTTTCTTTCTTTTGGCCTCACCCTATTTGAAAAGGTGACATCTAATTGCCAGTGAAGCCTGTAGGATGTCACTAAAGCAAGTACTTGGATGTTAGAGCCCATTGCCCACTCTCCACTACTACAAACAAACTACATTATACTTACACCACTTAAAAAAAAAAATAAAAAAAGATGAAACAAAGTTTTGAATCTTTAAAATTCTAAAGATGGACATTTTATGAAAGATAACCATTGCATATCTCTATCTATCAGTAAGGTAGCAGGGAAACTAGAGAAGTCTATTGGCACATGGAAGAGCTGTTGCCACACTCCTTTTCCTTAACAAATCGCCTTCGAAGAAAGAGGAACAGTAGACCTGGCTGCAGGGAAACCTTAACCGAACTGGGTACTGCAGTTTGGTTTTAAACTGAGTCGGTTTCAGTTTCAGTTCAGAACCACTCAGTATCGAATATATATATATATATATAAAGCAGCTTAAAATTTTGAGAAACAGTAATAGAATTTTATTTTTTTTTTTAAATGGACTTGAGGATTAAGCATCCTCTTCTTTGAAAAATATTAGCAATAATTTAAAACATTAAAGAAAACACTGACATTACTATATGAAAATTGTGTGTGTTTATGTTTTGGTTTGAACTTTAATCGAACTGGCAGTTTCAGTTCCAGTTCCACAAAATAATCAACCTTTCAGTTTGAAACTGGTCGGCCATGGTTCTGGATCCAACCAGTTTTGTTCCAGTGCTAAACCAGACCATGGCCAGGTGTAAGGAAGGGCAACTGTTATTGAGTTTTCAATTAACAGAGGATATAGTAATATATTCAAATCAGAAGACAATCACAAATCATCTTTCACTTGAAGAATTTAACATTAAAAGTTTACTTACCAGTTGAATGCTTCAGTCAAAATCTCATATAGCTAATGAAACATCATATTGGTTTTCACATTCCAGCCACTATAGAACTAAAAGTTACAGCTTCCAGCTGAATGCAACATTTCAAATGTACTGTCTTCAGTCTAATTTTCAGAGTGAAGGCAACCAAGCCCAGCAAATCATCCTACATAGCTGATAATGAGACCTCTGCTGACATACTCATCGCAACATATATCCCCACTCTTTCCAGCACTCCAACTTTTTCAAATTATATAATATTCGGCAACAAGAAACACAGCAAAGATTCTTATGTTCAGATTGGTTTGTTTATTTTTCCTTTGATCTTTATATTCCGGTCTGAAAGGTTTCTAATATACGTTATTATCAGTAATGGCATCATCAAGGATAGGCACATTGCAGAACTTCACCAAGAAGCCATGGAGTAGCTTCATATGATCACGTCAAAAGGGAAGTATCTAATCTCTATCCACAGATAGAGATAGCGAATTGAATTCAATTAATTAGCTGTGAGCTAGAATGAAAGTGTAGACAGCATTTAAAGCCAAAGATCATAGCACATAGTTGGCAACCCAAAAAAAACAACAGAATAACCATATCCACCAACCCGGGGGAAAAAAAAAAAGCACAAAAATGGCACAGGAATTGCTTGATCATAGATACTGGATTCAGACTGGGAAAAACCAAAGAAACCTTGCAGTGAAGTAGCCGTAGGGAACACTTCTGCAAAGAATCCTCAATCAATAAATTGCAATGACTCCAAAAACAAAAATTGAACAGAATTATTCTACCAGGAATTAATCCTTGTCTTTCTCAGATGCAGTTATACACACCCCTCAAGCTCATGGTCATCAACCATGAAGTTCCAATCACACTCATCTCAAATAGTCACAAAATTGAAAAAGTAATTTTTAGAGCTGCCAAAAGGTTTTTCTAATCACTCAGAGCCAGTGTAAAAGAAAAGGATCCATTTTAAGAAATGTAATACCAGTGCAAAAATAACATTAAGAAATGCACTTTTTTACGGTGCTGATAGTTTTCACAATTGAATATACCTAGCAAAAGGTTTTACTTCTATTGTCCCACCGCAAAATCAGAATATTTGGTCTGAGATACGTATACCAAGCAAAAGGTTTTACTTCGATTGTCCAGCTGCAAAATCAGAATACTTGGTCTGAGATATATGCCCATTGAATCTCATAGGTGACACCTAATCGGTGGTAAAGCAGATAGTATAACACCAAACCAACCAAGGACTTTGGTATTAGAACCATTCTTTCAGATAAAAATACTTCAGTAAGCGTAGAAATCAAGACTAAAGCTTCAAATTCTCTAGAAGTACATCTGCAGATAGATATGCATTGCGAACTCCATTATCAAGGTAGAGGGAAGTGCAGTGCATAAACCTTTCTCATAATAAAATAAGGAGTTGCCTTCAAAAGGGACATATTGGCATTCAAGGTACTAGCAAAATAGCTAAACTGAAATGTAATAAAAAAAATTATAGTCACTAGTTGACTGCAACAACTTAACATATTGAAAGAAATGGTTACTCAGTTTTATAACTTTAAAAAAGTCTACACTATGCTTTCCTGTAAATTTCAACTTTCTAAATGTTCATCATCAGCAAAAATCTCAGGAAACCCACCTAGACATTCTATAATGCCAATACTGGGACTTTCACTTAGGCCTTCATCACTTGTAACGCCTCTCCCTCAACATTCTAATAACTCCAACTTCCCTAGTTTATCCAACAATCTAGTGTGAACTTAGACCCGGAGAAAGTCTTGAAGATCAAGGTTGACATGGAAAATGATGCAATAATAATATTTTTGTGATAATGCGGCAGTGACAAGCATGTGCTAATCTTTACCATGAATTTAGTTCTGCAAGAACAATTATGGACTAAATACACTCAGGATGGATGGTATAATGCATGACTAAAAGTTCAAATTTCCCAGAGTCGCTGTTTAGTGCTGCAGCGCGCTACTGCTCATGTTATCTTTTAATTCAGCTAGATTTTATTTAGAATAAATCAAGTCTTACATGTTCTAGAATTTGAAGTTTAATATTGTATTATAGTAGGGCTATAATGTCGCGGTTAGAAGCAGATTTCAAAGTAAAACATAAACCAGCTAATAGTATTCCATTTTCCTGGTCATGTCACAAGATGAATTCAGCCTATGGTTGAGTTTCAATCTCTTTGGCCTCTCTTTTCAGTATTCTTTTGTCAATTATGGTTAGATTTAATTTTGCTACCTTGTATTTTTATTCATGCCTTGCCTCCTAGGCATATTTGGAGTCAACACTGGCACATTGCATTTTTCTATGATATATAAAAACCTCTGCAGAAGGCCAAGCATATTGAAGTTGCCAGGCATAAGAAAATCATCAAGAGGATGACATCAAGTGCAGTAGTGAAGTTTAGGGCCTCTAGGAATTTTAATATATACAGCCCTAAAACTAATGATTAGAAAGGAAGAAAAAGATTTATAACTGACTCCAATCATATCAAGATTAAGACTTGATTGAATTGCATAAGGATCATGCACATCTCCAAATCCTAAATTAATAAACATAAACAAAATGATTTCCCTAGGAATTCATTCACTCAAAAGCAATATATCGATGGCAATTCAATCTTTCTTATACAAATATCAGACTGGCAATTTCTTATACAAATATCAGACTGGCAATAGTATAGAAACTCCTATCCTACATCCTACACGAGAAGGAATTCCAAGATTTAAGTGTCAATAGCAATTAGAGGACGCCTAAGAAACAAAAGGTGGCTTACAGAATTTACAGAAAGAAGCACCATTTCACTACTAATTATCACAAAATTTCCATGGTTGAGTGCAATCACCCTTGTTATTATCAATCGAACCTACCATAAATCCAAAACTTTTTTTTCGCAATTCAACCAGAGGCAAATGCAGCATCTGATTCGTTTAACTGGAAAACAATCCATCTGATTCTTTGCACTTCCAAGTTCAACTATTCCAACAATTAGCACTCAAACGCTTGTGTCTAAAATCAGCACTATATATCAAAGGTGACCACATGCATTCTTTAATACAAGAACATTACCAGAATCTTTAAAACCAGAAAGAGAAGTGATTAAATGCAGATAAACTCAAAGAATTTAATTGACCACTACTATTGATACTTTGTGAAACCCATGTACAACAAAGAAAACCCACTTTCTAAGAAAGAAAGTTACTGAAATCTAGAAACAAAATCAAATCAATTTCATTTAAACACTTCTAACCCATACAAAACATTGGCGTACTTGTCTAGCTTTCCATCATCATCCTTATCCTTGAAGTGCATCTCTTTTATCTTCTGAAAAGCGTGCAGCGTCAACAAGCTATCTGACCCAGCCTGGTGTTTTTTCCCTATAACCCGTTTTACCCCCACTGCATTGCCCACCCGGTCCAACCCCCCATATATATCGCAAAAACGGTTCAAATGCTTTACATCATAAACCCTAGACCCGAAAAACAACCTTATTACGTCAAGAAACTCCGTCAGCCCAGCAGGTAAGAGCCGCTGAGTCAAACCTTTGACTAAGTAACCGAAATCATAAGCGCCGTGAAACGAAACCCAGCTCACTGAGTCATTCAATACGAGTCCAGACGACATCATCAACTCAGCGAATCTCACAGAGTCAATACCGCGCTCCCGATTCATCTCGAAATCAATCCCTTGGCTCCTCAACATCTGGACAGAGTCATGCGCGTGGGCGTCACGTGAGACGTCAAAGTCGCGAAAATTAAACTCCCATATGTAACACGTGTCGGTGCCAAGATCCGGCAAGTTTCCTCTGTCGTCAGCGATCGCGAGACCGACTTGGATCAAATTCAACATATCGACGTTCGCCTTCAGGTTCAAATAATGCGCGTTCGGATTCCGGTACCGATTGTACGGATCCTCGGCATCCGGCCTTACAACAACGCCAGGAAACTCCGTGTCCATCGCGATCAGCGGATATCTATCGGTCAATGACCCGATCAGCTTGAACTCCGATTCAAGATTCTCTGCCCATACAGATCGCACCTCGATGGGGCGTGGCGGCGGGGGATCATCGGCGTTGGACATAGTTGAAGTTAGGGTTAGGGTTGAGATCGAACAGTGTAGGAACCGTTTGGACGGTGATCGCTAGGATTGATTTTTGAGCGTCCGATGTTTCTAAATTTTTGAAATTTGATAGATAGGTTGATTTGTCTTGAGGAGAAGAGAGAAAGGGGGTCGTGCGTATGATTATATAAGGGGAGAAGGGATAGGGCAACGTGGGGGGTGATTTGGAGGCCGTTTCAGGAGCGGCGATTTTTTTAAAAGGAAAAAAAAAGGGCTAAAAAATAGTATATTATGGAACAGATGCAATCAATGTATCTTTTGAAGAAAATTTATTTTATTTTCTTTTTTTTAGGGGAATTTTTTAATAATATGTCTAAATAGATGTATATGTGCACAAAAATGAATCTTATAATAAGTTTCATAATTTGTGTAAATTTGTATTTATATTATTGTCTCGATTAAGAAATAATTATTCATGCACAATATGTTTTTATTAAGATTTCTTTGGGTATTGAGCTTGGAGATATTTTGCAATTTGTGTTTTTTAATTTTGTATAATTAATAATAATATATAATTAAAAGAAAATATTTCATTATATTAAGTGTAATAAAGTGAATTCTATTTTGTATCAAGCTAATAATAAAAAAAGGAAAAAAACTATTTGTAATTATCTATTTTATTATATGTGAACCCCCTTGTTTGGAGTAAGATTTCTTAAGGATTGACAGTTTTTTAAGTTAAAAAACACTCTTGCCTTATTTGTAAGCTAATTTCCATAGTAAGTAGAATTTTTTTAAAAGTTTAAAAACCTTATAAAAATTCTTTTTTTTTTTCAACTCATTAATTTAGTGAGTTGAGGAAGTTTTTTTTTTTTACTTTATTTAATTTCAACTATTTTGACTTTTTATTTTATTTTATTTGTATAATTCCTATTTAACTATCTTCTTAAAACATAAGAAATCTACATCTAAAGGGTATTTTAGTGACTTTAATATAAAACTTCATTAAATCTTGATTTCTAACCAAATAAAATAGACTATAAACCATAATTTACCTTATTTCTTTTTAAACAAGACAATTTTAAAATTATTAACTTTACTTTATCCTATTTTAAAAAATTTAGCTTATCGTGCTATCTATTTTTACAAACAAGTTGTAAGTCATGTATTGACTTCATGTATATTGATACTATGCATGAATGAAGGTAATTTCAGAGAGAACAAAAGGAATCGAAAGTAATTAATTTAGCATGTTTATTTATTTAAATTTTTTTTAAAATGAGAGGAATAGAAGGGATGATTCTCTTTTATTCTGGTTAAAGAAAGTGAATTTAGTCACACTCTAATTTTAAGTGGAAACAATTTTAACTCATGAAAAAAATAATAATTTGTATCTTATTTTTTTCTTTCAAACATAAATAATTTGACTTTGTAATTTATATATCAATTTAAAAAGTCTTTTTGTCTTTTTAACATTCATTTTTTTCCTCCACTCACCTAAACAAAATTAATATATTTATCCTTCATTTCTTAATGATTTTTTTGAATCTTTCTTTTAATGATTATTTGTTGTACAAATTGATAAAAATTTTCTTGTTAATTTCTTTCAACTCTCTTTCCTTTTATTGAAATACTTTTCCCTCCCTCCTTTCTTTGCCATACATAATGTAAGTTTGATATAAATTTTTTATTAATTAACTATGATCTTAAAATTTATTTAAAATAAAAGTTTAACATTTGTCAGATTTTAAAATTTATTTGAAATAAAAATTGATCATTTGTCAAGTTAACTATTTGATATATAAACAATTATAATTGTTATGTTAAACTATCTAATTTAAAATAATTATAAATGAACATAAAAAAATATAAAATGAACAAATATATTATTTATTTTAAAAATAAATATTATTTACATAATCATATATTTAATGGATATATTAATTTCATTCATATTGATAAATATTTTTTATATTTTAAATTATAATTACGCAATACACAAATTATGAATTAATTTTATTAATTATTTATGCTAAGCTTTTTTCCCAAACCATGATTTGCAAAGTCTTAAAAATTCTTAAAACAGCTTGCAAAATGTAATCAAATCACAATGCCAAGCGAAGTCTAACTAATAATTAAAAAATATTTGATATCGCTGTAGTTTTTAAATTTTATTTTTAAAATTAAAAATTTGAAAACATCTTTAAAAATGTTAGTTTTCTGAATTTTTATATTTATCAAAAAATCTTTTAACAATAAAAATCAAAACTATAAATTTTAATTTTAAAATATTATTTTTATTTTTAAAAAACATAAATCGATACCAAATAGCTTCTAAATTAGCTAAATTGGCTACATCTCGGCTTGATCTAAAAAAAAATTATCTTAAATAGATAGAATTTCTAAATCCTCAACAATATCAACTGTAATTAAATAAACAAAAGCTAAAATCTGATTTAATTAAATAAAAGTTAAAAAAACGTAATATTCCTGACAAAAGATTTTCTTTATTCCTCTGCAAATATATCTTAATTTTATGGCATGAATTAGCCTAATAAAAGAATTTTTTTTTCTTGGTTGGGGTACATAACTTAATAATAATAATAATAATAATAATAATGACAATTTTAAAAGTTTATTCTCTTATTCAAATATTTTGTTTTCTAATGTGACATTCTTCCTCGATAAAAAAAAAAAAAAAAGAGCATAAAAAATTAATAAATTTTGTGTAAAATTCTTTAATTTCCAGTTTTCCTTTTCTTGAATTAATATATTTTTTTCTTAAGTTAATAATAAATGAAACAATAAGGAGTCGGCAGAAATAGACATGAATACGATGTGCTAAAAATGAACAGCTTATTATTATGAACTTCTTGTAGGTTTCAGACTGAGACTAAATGAGTCCATATAACATGCACTGCACTTTATGATTCATCAATTTTGTTTGGAAGCATCGAATCTGATGCGGAAGAAGACTCATCCAAGTTAGGTAACATGTGAGTATCTTTAATACTGCTTTTTAAAATATAAAATATTATATTTTAGATAATAAACAATATTTTAAAAAATTTTAAATATAAAAATAAATAAATTTATTTAAATTAATGATTTTTTTATATTTTATATTTTATTTTTTTCTCATAAAAACGTTTAATGTTAATTTGTTTTATTCTATAAAAACGTTTCTAGATATTATAGAAAAAGAGAAAAAAAAATTCAAAAGAAAACAACAGTTATTAATATATAGTAAAATATATCTAAACTAATACTTTAATAATTAATAACATCTAAAATTTAATAAAATTTCAAGAAACTAATTGTGTTTCATATACATAGATTAATATTTCTATTATTTAATAATTAATATAGCATACCAAAAAATTATTAAAAGTATTAATTAACAGAATCAATGTTTCTTATAAAATCATTTATTTAAAATATTTTATTTCTTCTTACTTGTTTTAATATGAAATTGTATATTTTGTAATGCTTTATGTGCTACACTATAAGAAGAATTTGAAAAGTCAAGTAGAGAAATATGTGAATAAATAGATCAATAATAAGTCATTTCTTATTCTTCATATTTAATTTTTAGTTAAAAATACAAATCATCTTTACAACTATATTTTCTTGAAAATGTATATAAATTTATTGTAATTCACAATAATAAATAATATAATTAACAACTTGAATTTATATATATAGATTTCTACAAAATTAATAATATTCACTAATTAATAAAAAATTTGACAATAGGTCATATTAATTTAAAGAGATTTTACTGTATATAAAAAATTGAATTGTATTAATTACATTTTATATAAAGGTGAATTTTGACTCTTTGTATGTAAAAAGTCAAATTCACTCTTTATTCTATAATTTAGAGTTAGAAAATGAGTTGAAGTATTATTTTCTTTAATTAGATTGAATAAATAGTGGATTTGAAATACTTTTAGGATCAAGTATAAAACTTGGATTTGTAACAAAAAAAGTCACTGACTTATTTTGTCAATTGATTTCATTCCTTAGATTAAGACATGCCTTATAAATTACGATTCATGCATCACAAAATTCAAAAAAATTGTAATCAATGATGAAACTAAAGGGGCTAGCATAGATTAAGTTATTCCTAAATCTACCGACGAAGATAGAGGAAGAGCAAGCCTGTTGTTTTGTTGTTGGCCATCAATGGAGGATAAAAAGGAGAGAGGGAGTTGAAGAAGAAGAAGCTCCCTCCCTCCCTTTTATATATATATATATGAAACACTTTTTTACTAAGTAGTGCTTAAGAAAAAATATATATATACATTTTTTCTCTAAATTTCTCTTATTATAGGAAAGATTTAGACAGTCAAAATATCAATAATTTCTTCATCGTTATTTGTTTTGTTGATCAAATGACAATTCACTTCCACAAAATTAACAATATTCACTGTAAAATTCGTTTTTTGATTGAATTAAAATGAATTAATGTTCTTTATTAACATTATCAACTAATTCAATCACGTTTTATATTTTCTTTAATTTCTATTTCATTTTAGGTTTGATATTTTATTTTTATATTTTACTTGTAGTAACTAGCTAAATATAATCCTTATTTAAAAAAAGAAAGAATTCAATTATGCATTTTCACCTATACTTATTTTTTCGGTTAAGATTTCATTATTAAAATCAAATTCACGAATTGTTGACATCCACAATTAAAATTATTTTTCTGTAGTCAACACATGGGCCGACACTTCTAATTTAATAAGACAAAATTAGTCCTTCATTGAGCCATCCATGATCCATGCAAGTTAGAGGATCATTTTTGCTATATTTAACATGTGCAGCCCATTTTAGCTTATGTAGCATAGAAATATATATAAACTTAAAAATGTTTCATTGAAAAATAATATTTTATAAAATACACGTGAAAAAATATAAAATTTTTAAACACAAAAACATTCTGAAACGTGGAAACAGAATAGAGCCGAAGTGTCGTACAACATAAATTTTAATTTTAATGTTATTTTGTAATAATATTATAATACAAATAGTTTAATCTTCAACTTTCACAACTTTTACATTTATATTGTATATAACAAAAAAGAGTTTCTTTTTAAATAGATAAATTGTCATTTTAATTGCAAGTATAGCCTCAAATATATGCTTCTTTGAATCTAATATTTGCTTATGTGACTATCCACGTGCATCATCCACCTCACCAAACTTATGATAAATCAAATAAAAAATCTTAAACTTTTAAAAACATTGTATTTATATATTGGATAAATTTTTTTGGTTTTAGATACGCAAACTTTTATTTTAATTCCAAATTTAGTCTCATACAAGATAAATTATTCTCCGAACATAATATTTGTTTACGTGTCACCACTTGCCTGACAAAAATTACCTTGTTGGATAAATAATATATTCATATAATCACTTACAATATGACATTGTTAATGATTTTAATTTTTTAAAAATACTACTTTAATTTTTAAAATTATCATCTTTAAAAGCCATAGATTATTTTAGACAAATAAAAAATTATCATAAAAACATTTAATTTTTCTTAATGTTTTTAAAATTCAATTGGAAATCAAATTGATTAGTTAATTGATTTGTGATTCAGTTGGTTTGATCAATTTGGTCAGTTCAATTTAATAGCTATTTTTTATTTTTTAAAAAAATATATAAGTAATGCTTAACAAAAATTTAAAAATTCAAAAATATATAATATGATAACACAATGAAAACTATTTTTTAAAATTTAACTTTTAGTTAAAATAGTGTAGTTTTTTTAAAAATTTTTAAATTTTTCAAAAAAAAACTCAATTTTGGATTGAATCGGTTAGAAAAATTAACATTTTCAAAAAAAATAATCTAAAATCACATTGTTTTGTGAAAAAATCAAAAAATTACACTATTTTACCTAATATATAAGTTTTAAATTTGGTCAAGTATATGATGTCACATGAATGTTCATGTCAACATATACCATATTCAAAAAAACATTTATCTTGTTTGAAACTAGACTTAGAATTAAAATGAAAATTTATGATTTTAAAACAAAAAATTTTATTTAGAATATAAATGAAAATTTTTGAAAATTCAATTTTTTAATATTTGAAAGTTTAAGATTTTTTTAATGATTTACCATTAGTTTGATCAAGTGGATGATGCCACATGGATAACCATGTCAACAAATCTCAAGTCTGAATGTCATGTGAATGACCACATTAGCAAATATTAAATTTAGAGAATCATATGCTTTATTAGAAACTAAACTTGCAATTAAAATGAAAGTTTTTCTATTTAAAAAATATATATATAATATAAATGTAAAAATTGTAGGAGTCCAAAATTAAAATTATATTTTTTCTAATATAAAAGATCATTTTTGTGCTTTTTACATGACCGGCTCCATTTTCTTAACTGTAATGCTACTCATTCGTGTGTGTGTGTGTATGTAAAAATAAATTAAAATATTGTAGCAAGTTCTTGAGTTTTGACTTTGTTTAAACTTTTATGACAAATCATTTTTAGGAGTTTATTTATTTACTGATTTATTTATTGATTTATAATGTTTTGTGCATTAATTAATTTTTCGTCCATTGATTCATGATTTTTCTAATTTTTTAGAAATTTGTAATTTTTGATCACCTTTCGTTCACTGCATAGTTTCTCAAGACCCTGTATCATTAATTGATACATTTGAATGGCTCCAATAATAGAATTACAGCTTGACGAAGACCATCCAATTCATTTGGCCTTTGTTTAGATTTTTCCTGAACCATTTTCCAAGCATATCAAAGCTATAGCATTCATGGACACAGGAGCCCATATTTCTGTCATGAATCCCAAGGTCTTACCAGCCCAATATTGGAAGCTTGTTAAGTTAAGAGTCCTTTCAACTGGCCTTAAGTTTCGAAGTTATTTTCAGCCCTATACCACAATCACTTTCTTATTCACCATACAGCCTAGTCTGGCCCAGCTCTCACTAGCCATTACCCATATAATCCAAACCATAAAAGACATATGTTGTGCTGAAAATCACACTGAATTCCTATCCAAAAACCCAAAACCATTATGGACCAATCCAACCTTTTTCATATCCCTACCATTTAAGCTTAATGAGGATGTTAACCCAACAAAAGCTTCTTATCCTGGCATGAATCTTGAGGAGCAAGAATTAGCTTACCAGGAATGTTCTCAACTTCTAGCCTATGGGCTTATTGACCCTACTACTTCTAAATGGGCTTGTCATGCCTTTTATATTAATAAAAGATCAGAATAAATCACGAGTAAGAAATGACTTGTCATTGATTATCAGCCTTTAAATCACTTCCTCGGAGACGACAAATTCCCTTTACCAAAAATTTCCTCACTGGTTGTTCATTTGTCGCAGGGAAAGGTATTTTCTAAGTTTGACTTAAAGCCAGGATTCTGACAGTTGGACATTATTCTAGAAGATAGGCACAAAATGACATTTTGCATTCAAAACATACACTACCAATGGACAATAATGTCGTTTGGTCTTAAAACAACCCCTTCATTATTCCAAAAGGCAATGGTGAAAATCTATGAGTCTATCCTTAATAGTGCTCTAATCTACATCGATGATATCCTCTTATTTTCACCAAATGAGGACTCTCATGTTCATCTACTCAAAAGATTTATGGACCTAATTCAGTAATATGGAATCATACTGTCCTCCACTAAAATGAAGATTGCACAGGACCAGATAGAATTCCTGAGGATGACATTGAAAGATGGCCAATATCAGCCGGGACCCCATATTGTAGTTGAATTATTAAAGTTTCCAGATGAGAATCTCACGCATAAGCAACTTCAACAGTTTCTTGGCATTGCAAATTATCTACGCAGCTTTGTTCCCCACTATGCCAAATATGCCAAACCTTTACAACTCATGCTAAAGAAAGATTCTCCACAATGGGGTTCTAGTTAGACGCATACGGTCAAACAGTTAAAGCAAATACTCCACCAACTGCCACCATTATAGATTTCCTCTGATGAAAAAAGATTACTGCAGACAGATGCCAATGACAGTCACTAGGGGGCCATCTTGTTAGAAGAAAAAGATGGAAAGAAGATAATCTGCTCGTATGCAAGTGTGTCCTTTAAGGAGTCAGAAAAACACTATCATTCTTTTTTCAAGGAAATATTAGCAATCAAAAATGGGATTAAAAATTTTGAATTTCATTTAATTGGTCATAGATTCACTATTCTTATAGACTGTTCATCATTTCCAAAAATCCTTGAAAATAAGAAGGCAGTGCCTAATCCATAATTGTTATGGTGGAAAGACTGGTTCAGTAAGTATTCCTTTGATGTAAATCATATAAAAGGGGACTTCAACCTAATACTAGATCTATTATCCATCCACCTAGTTTATCCAATTATACGTATGGCATCCTCATCTTCCTCCTCTTCTCTATCTACTGATGCCTCATCCACTCACCCATCAGTATCGTACTCTCTCTTTCTCCGCACAGGTACTCCACCAGAAGTAATTCTTTCTATAACCTTTTCCCAAATCTCCAACTTGGCTGTTAAATAAATTTTTGCCTACCAGACCAAACTACTCAAAACCTTTAGTCCCATCTTTGTGGAGGTCCTGGGTTTCCATCCTTTTTACCCATTCTTGAAGGTATATACCTTCATGATTTTACTGATGTTCATAATGGAGGGTGGATTTGGCCTAAAGAACTACTAATCTTCCTATGTTATTTCCTTCATTTTTATACCATAGCCATTGAAGCCAGGCCTCTGCATTTTGGTCAATATCTAGAGAAGCTCAAAAGAAGGGTTTATCATAACCCTCATCTCATTACTTTCTTAGAATGGTTTCAACCCCTTGACAAATGGAACGATGCTATGAAGGCAAAAATTTCCTACAGTTCTCATGCAACAGCCCTAAAGAAAAGGGTTATCTATACAATTCATTGGCCCTGTTTTGTTAGCCCATCAGGCATGACTCCTCAAATGCTAGGATGTTTACATTATTACAAGGAGAACCAATTTTTTCTATGGACAGATGCTCTTGATCACCATGAGCAGTTTAGAGAATTCCAGAGATTTATGTTCGAAAGAAATAAAACTATTCCTAATGAAATCTGGCCAACCTTAGTTGAGGACGCACCATGGGATACTTTTCCTCAACGATATAAAAATGAGCTCAATGTTAAGTGCCAGGAATGGGAAGACTTTCCTCCTCAACAACTCAAGCCACTGGACAATCAGCTCTCAGAACTGTATTAACAGGATCCCCATAAGCCTAAGGATTTATACAAAAAGTATGAAAAAAATCTTATTGTCATAGAAAAGGTAAATGCCAAAGTCCAAACAGAGATGGAGGAAGAAGACTACGAGATCATAAATCTATCACCTTCTCATGAGCCAATCAGAAAGGGATAAGAAGGAATCTGCTTTACCAAAAACAGGATGAGTCATATACTTTAATGTTTAGTTTTTACAGCTGGCTCTTTCTTTTATCTGGCCTCTAAGGTATGTCTAGCTGGCCACTTGTGTTTATCTGTAATAATTATTAAAGTTTGTTTGTACTAGCTGACCACCTAAATTTGTTGAGAGAATCCAAGTCTATATAAGGAAGAATTCTCTCATTTGTAAGATAAGTTTTGCTTGGAATAAAATCTCTCTTTCTTCAATCATGAGTTTCTAAAAAACACAACCAATAGTCTTTGATAGTATTATTTGATCCCTTGTTATCTTCTTCTTCTCTCTTTTTCTTTGATAACCATAATCTCCTATTTCATCATACTAAGAGGACTGTGGAAGCCGTTGGTGGGCATATCAATAGGACCGTAGAGCTCTTCATGAGTACTAGGCTATAGAACAGTGGCAAAGTGGCAAGGAGATGCCTAGAAAGCCATAGTCATACTGCTAAACTACTCATATGACTTGGTAGTCTGTTGTTATTGATCATGGTCATATGTATATGCAGTTCATAGTCATAGCTGTATGGTGAGATAGCCACTATTGGTATCAGAGCTTGGTTCATCTTCTTCGAAAGAAGAATCTTGGATAGCAAAAACTGTTTCATCCGAAGGCTCATTTTCAACAGAGAAACGGGACTCTACATTTGCATTCTCTAGGTCTACAACATATGAAATTTGAATTTGTTGGATCATCTTTGCAGCTTGTTGAGGATTATTGGGACATCGTTTTGCAAAGTTACCCTTCTGTCCACAGATGTAGCATCTGTTAGATTTTCACCTTTCCCTGTATTTCTTCCGTGTGAAATATCTCCATTTTTTCTTTGAGCCAGAGCTCTTAGATTTGAGCTTTAAGAAATGACAATCATCTTTCGTTCACTGTATAGTTTCTCAAGACCCTATATCATTAATTGATGCATTTCTTCGAATGAAAGATCGTTGACGGATTTATCTTTTTGTCTCATGATCTGATGAATGGCAGTTGTAAGAAGATCTGGTAATGAGGTGATAAAAGCTTATTTTAAATTTGGATTTTCCCATCCGCCTAATTGGTAGAATTTTTTAGCCATCTTCTGATAATGGAGATCAAGGTCTTTATTTAACAGGGAACACCACTTCATCTGGAAATACTTTCTTCTGATTATGTCATTTCCTTCTTGGGGTTTGCCTGTAAATTCTGCGTAAAGAATACCCAAGAATTCAGATGCTCCAGGACATTGAATATAGTAAACTTTAAGTATTCATCCAGAGTAGTGTATCAATCTTGAAATCTGCCAGTCATTTGTGAGATGAATTCTTTTTAAACTGTCCTGATAACAGCACCGGGTTTCTTTATTTGTGTATCTATCCAAGCCCTGAATTCCTGAAAATGATCTCTATAACGATCAAGGCTTATATCTTCTACGGTGAACCAAGGACCTGCTGTTGATGACCCTGATTGATTTAGAGGTCTGTTAGGAACAGACTCGGGCTCCATGTTTTTTGCATGAGGATCTACTGTATAAGAAGGAGCAGTTGGAGGAGGAGGATCTGCCATATATTGGGTTGAAATTTCTTTATCAAAAGAACTATAAGAACTAGTATCTTCTTCTGATTCAGAATCCTGGGAAGAATCCTGCGATTTTGAGTTTACCATTGAGAAGGAAGGTAAAGATTAGGTGTTGTCTAAGTATGAATGGATGAGATTTATCATTTGGTTTTTAGGTGGTTTTGATGGAAGTTGTTTTAATGATGCAGTGGAAGTAGTAGTATGCATGGATGAGTCTTTTAGCTCAGGTTGAGCAGGAAATTTTTCAGCTTTTAATTTTTTGTGGAATAGGTCTGTAGCTAAACCATGATGTTCAAGTTCAGTAGTGGTTGGGATATGTAAGGAAGGTGGTTTAACTGGTGAGGCTTTAGGCAATGGTATTTCAAAGGGATCTTGGAATTTTGGTTTAGAGGCTTTAATTCTTTCCAGCTGAGATTTCAGCTTTTGGATTTCTACTGCTTTCCTTCGGATTTCTTCTGTTTGTGCCCTTTGAGTTACTAGCTGCATTACCTCCTTATGCTTTTCTTCAACCTGGATTTGTAAGCGAATCATTAACTCATAAACATCTCGTTGGTGCTCATTTAGTCTTTCGTCAACTTTATAAACTTGTTGAGACACCTTGTCCACCTTAGATTTTATATTTCTAAGAATCCTATTTTGAGCTTGCGCATTGGTTGATTGCCAATTAAGCACTGCTTCTGCCGGAGTTATACTTAACGGTTGACCTTTAGTGTCCACCCCAGTGGGATTCTTTATATGAGCCATGGTCTTGATCTGGGTATTAAGATTGGTTTGGTCAGGTAATGGTGGGAAATCCTCTTCTGTAGGTTGGTACATACAGAGTTGTGGTGCAAGGCTAGGTGCTTTAGGTATTCATTTCATGCTTTGTGAGGTACAAGAGATAGGTGTTTGGTTGTGAGGTTGTTTATGAATTGGTTGCTTTGGTGTGAAAGATAGAGCTTGAGGGATTGGACCATAGTTAACAATCATATTTCCCAGATGGCTCTCCCAGTAGGCCAACAGATGGATCTCCATCTTCATATCTTTTAAACATAGAGGCCTCAGAACAACCTTTCCTTTTCCTTTTTGGTTCTTCTTCATCATCCGACTGATATAAACAAGCATCACACCTACATTCATCCCAAAAACAATGGCCATCTCATTCAAATGGGTAAACAGGAGAACCATTATTCTCAAAGTAGACAATAGGCATGTCTACTTCAGGTTCATGAGGTGTCATCATGAATTGTGTAGTAAACACACCACCTTCTTTTGTTGGAGGAGTTTTGGCAAACTTTGTTTCAATAGTACCGTCTGGCTTGCGGTAATAAGTTGGCTCTGTTGATTGTACCAACTGGGTATTTTCATGCATTTTCTCATAACTGGTAACCTAGTTTTCTGGTAGCAACTGTAAGAGCTCATTCCTCGATATTTGGCGAGGAATATGGATACATGTGGGTGCATTTTGTGTATCTGCTACTATCAGTAAGGTCTCATTCTCATGAGGGAGAGAGAGGTCAATGGAATGATTATGGATCCTGTAAATCATTTGATAGTGCAGGGTAGCTATTGTAGTAGAGGCTGATTGAAGAGCTCCAGTTATTTGGATCTGGACCTTGAGAGCAGTAAGCACATATGGATCCTTTAGAGACAGATTAAAGTTGGGGTAGAATGTGAACATCACTGATCCTGCATTCAGAGATGTTTCTACCATTCCAATTACTGCGTGCTGGTATTCGATATACCTAATGTCTAGCAAGGCAATCCTTGCAAAGATAGCTCCAAAATGGATATGGGTGTATCCTTGAAGAACCCATTGTTGTACAAACTCTTGAGGTATTTCAAGAGTAACAAATTGTTCTGTTCTTGTTGCCGGGATTGGACATTGATCAAAGTTTGAGGACTGTACATACTCTTTTATGACCTTAGGAGTTTGTTTGATAAGAGCTTTGATGGATCTGGTCTAAGATGCTTTATTTTTCTTAAAAGCATCGTAAGGGGTTAGGAAGGGTATGTTGGCATCAGCGCCGAGTTGTTTTTCCTTTTGCAGGGGTGAATGATATACTATTGAGACTAACGACATTCTATTATCATGGAAAATCCTGTCACAAACGTTGTTGCACCTTCGTCATCTCAATCTTCTACTTCTTCCTTAATTGTTTCCATACCTCCCACACCTTCTTTTAGAAGATCTACCTCCTCTAAAATACACTACCTGTATGAACTCAACTATATAATGATAATTAATGTTAAAATAATTATGAAATAGTTAATTTGTATATTTATTGTAAGATCAATTATAAGACATTTAATTTTAGTGTTAAAAATTAATTTTTATTTATATATGAAATAAATTTTAATTTTAATATATAATATAAAAATGTTCATATATTAGATGTAATTTTTAAAAATCACTTACTTTAGAAAAAATTTATAAATATTTTTTAATTCTAAAAAATTCAATTAGATGAAATCTATTGTATATAATAAAGATGAGACAATAATAAACTCTCATATATAAATTAACATATAACAATTTATCATTTAGATACTTCTTTTATATATATAACTTTGTTGATGTGATTTATTTAAATTTAATTTAAATATAGGTAACATTTAATTACATGTATAAAAATAAAAATTAATATAATTAATTATTAAACTTTTACTAGTTAATGATTGAAAAATAATTATTAAAAATACCTTCAACAATAAAAATGATAACAAATAATAAGTGAAAAATTCACACAAAATCTAAATTCACATTTAATTAACTTAAGACTCAGGAAAAATAAAATAAAAATGATATTTTTTTATAAAAAATGTTTTATAAATAAAATCTGAAATCATTATTAGTTAAGATATTAGTAGTATATTAAAATTAAAATTAATATATATATAATTGGAGATGAAAGGTGAATTTTTAAATCGATAAAAAAATTATGTAAAATATATATATTATGAAAGATTTCAATAGGATTAATTAAAAAAATAATAATCTAAATTTTATTGATTGAGAAAAATATGAAAACGTATCAATTGAATTAAATATTTTTGATAGAAAATAAAAAACTTATATATATATATATATATATATATATATATATATATATATATATATATATATATATATATAAAGCTAAAATATTGATGTGGTAAATTTTCATCAAGTTTAACTTTGTTTAAACTTATATGACATGTCATCTTTAGGAGTTCATTAATTCATTAATTTATAACGTTTTGTGCATTAATTAATCATTCATTTATTGATTCATCATTTTTCTAATTTTTTTAAATTTTAATTTCTTATCATGTATTAATGATAATTAATGTTAAAATAATTATAAAATAGTTAATTTTTATATCAATTACAATATGTTTTTATATCAATTACAATACATTTAATTTTAGTATTAATTTAATTTATATATGAAATAACTTTTAATTTTAATATATAATATAAAAATTTTCATATATAGGATGTAATTTTTAAAAATCATTTACTTTAAAAATTTTTATAAATATTTGTTTAATTCTAAAAAATTCAATTAGAGGAAATATATTATATATAATAAAGTTGAGATAATAATAAAGTTTTATCTACGAATTAACATATGACACCTTTTTATTTAGATATATTTTTTTATATAACTTTAAAATAGTGTCTCACACACATTCAAAATAGTGTCTCACACACACATATAACTTTGTTGATATAATTTATTTAAATTTAATTTAACTATAGATAAAATTTAATTACACATATAAAAATACAAATTAGTAATTATTAAACTTTACTAATTAATGATTGAAAAATAATTATTAAAAATACTTTTAACAATAAAAATAATAAGTGAGAAATTCATAAAAATATCTAAATTCATGTTTAATTAACTTGAGAATCAAGAAAAAGAAAATAAAATTTATTAAAATATGATTAAAATTTTTTATATAATATTTTTATAAATAAAATCTAAAATAGTAGTAGTAGTAGTAGTAGTATATATATATATATATATATATATATATATATA